>JAHWFP010014085.1:72849-88713 GCA_023313725.1 Lithobius niger
CGATAAAAATAAAACACTACACAAAAAAACTAGACCAGCAAATAAAGCATTCAAAATGATTAGATGAACAAAGAACTTCTTGCTAAGATTAACTACAAAAATAAATTGTGGACACAACTATCCAAGCTTGATAATCCAACTAAAGAACAACTTGAGAACTATAAAAAACTTAATAAACAGGTAAAAAATAATGTGAACGCTGCAAAACAAACTTATTACCAAAGATTTTTTTAAAGACAATTACCAGGATAGTGCTAAAATTTGGGGAAAATTAACTTCGTTTGTGGGAAAAAAAAACAGAAAACTTAAGTCTTGATGAACAGATTAAAAAAAAATCTCCTAATACTGATATGGAAAATATCTGTAATAAATTTGCCAACAATTATCAACAAGAAGTGCCTAATCTAAAATTGAAAAAGAAAAGTGCACAAAAAAAAAAACACAAAGACAAGATATCAAACTCAGACAATTATAACATGAAAAACACCATACAGTTAATTAAACCGACTACATACAACATTTTTAGGATTATAAACAACTTAAAGATTAAAAAATCTTGTGTTTATGAAGGCTTCCTTATGGAACACTTCTGCCAGACTAAGGATCAAACAGCTTTCTTCATGAAAATTTTAATTTCTGCTATCATTGACACTGAAATCTGGCCACATAACATGAAGAAGCAGGTTGTTAGACCTAATTTCCAAAAAAGGTAATAAACAAAACCCCAGTAACTACAGACCAATTGCACTGCTCCTTGTTTTAAATAAAATTGTTGAGAAATTCTTCGCTACAAGGAAGATGAATTTTATAAACCAATACAATATTTTGAAGAAACAACAATTTGGTTTTCAACAAAAAAAAGGGACAGTTGATGCACTTACATACATTAATGATAATATTAACCGAGCATTGAATGAAGGAAAACATGTAGGTGCAATTTTCATTGACCTAAAAAAAGCATTTGACACACTTGACAAAGATATTCTATTTAGAAAACTGTATAAGCATGGCATTAGAGGTAAATTTCTTAACATTCTTATTAATTACCTATCAAAGAGCAACAGCAGTGTGAAAATTGATAATACATTTAGCCAGTGGAAAGAAATTAGCTATGGAGTCCCCCAAGGCTCTGTTCTTGAACCTCTGCTTTTTTAAATTTACATTAATGATGTTGTAAATAATGAGTTTACAACGTTACTTATTCAATATGCGGATGACATTTGCATGATGTCGATAAACTATAGCCAAGATATCATGAGGCCAAACCTTCAAACTGATTTTGATAAGATTAACGACTATTTTGATAAAAATGAACTTTATATAAATGCTGAAAAAAACAACTATATGCATATTACAACTTCACACATGACTAAAAAACACTTCTCCATTTATCTACATGACAAAGATTGCTCTAAATCCTCTTGCTCTTGTATTAAGATTAAACAAGTTACACATACAACTTATCTCGGCTTAGAAATTGATAAAAACTGGAAATTTTATAACAATATTGAAAATCTAATTCTGAAAATTAGGCGAACTACCCCACTTCTTTACAAGGTCAAAAATCTTCTAAGCAACAGCGTTAAAAAATCTCTTTATGAAGCTTGGATTCTGTCAAAGGTACGCTACGTTTGCATCGTCTTTTGGTTCGACCTCCCTTAAATTAATCGACAGACGACAAAAATCGTTAAATATGGCCGCTAAGGCACTTTTTAATACAAACAAGAATAAGACTACTCTTGAAATTTTTACTGAAAATAAGCTTCTGACTTTTAATCAACTTTACAAGTATTCGATAATTACCAAGTTTTATTCTGACTCGAAATACAAAATACCCATCCATAGACCGCCGACATAAATATTCTTCTGCCTTAAAGGAGGACCAACGCAATCAAGAATGCACTGCTCTGGCCAATGGTAGCTTAGCATCGCTTTTTCGATTCTTTCGGCGTAAGACTAAAATTACAAGATCTATCCCACCCCAGCTAAGAGTTATCAACGATTATATTACAGATCCTGTGGCCAAAGCAAATTTGTTTAATACTACTTTCGCAGCCAATAGCATTGTTGATAATAACATCATTCCTTCAACAAATTTGGATTGTGAACTTGGCAGAGAACTTTGCACTACTGTACATTTCACCCCATCAATTGTGCTTTCAGCTCTTACTGAGCTCAAACAGAGTTACTCTGTGGGACCAGAAGGTTTCTCTGCTTATTACCAAATTTGCACGCCCTTGGCCTTCATTTTTACATTGTCCTTTGACTCGGGAAAAATCCCCAGTGTTTGGTCCACAGCAAATGTGGTTCCAATTTTTAAAGGAGGGAATGCTGCTGATTAACAGAATTACAGACCGATCACCCTTACGTGCTCCCCATGTAAAGTCATGGAAAAAATCATTCGCATTCAGATGCTTAAATACACCAACACTCATCATCTAATTGGTGATGACCAGTTTGGTTTCATGCCAGGGCGATCCTCAACTCACCAACTTCTGTTGGCTTTGGACAGGTGGACTGAAGCTACAGATATTGGATCGCCTACTGATTCTTTTTGATTTTCGAAAAGCTTTTGAATCTGTAGTTCATAGTAAACTTCTTTTTAAACTTAAAATGTTGGGTTTTGATGGAAAACTTCTTGTCTGGATTGGTGCCTTTGTTACTGGTCGCACACAACGTGTTATCCTCGGTACTTCTTACTCTTCAAGAAGTACTATTGTTAGTGGGGTCCCACAGGGTTCTGTGCTCGGTCCTTTTCTTTTTGTCGTTTTTCTAAATGATCTATCTTGTAATATTCGTAACACAGAACAGCTAAAATTTGCAGATGATCTCAAGCTTCACAGTGTGATCACTGATTCACATGATAATGAATGTATTCAGGCAGGGATCAGTCATGTTTTTCGTTGGTCCATTGACTGGCAATTACCAATCTCTACCGCAAAATGTAAAAATTTCTATATCGGGAATGGTAATCCAGTGTGCACTTATGTGTTGGATGGTGTCCCACTGCTAGGAGTTTTCTCTGTTAAGGACTTGGGAATTTGGTTTGATGCCAGTCTTAAATCCACCACCCACTGTGGTCAATCGTGTGAAACGCTAATTGACGTCTTGCTGTTGTTCAGCGAGCATTTACCTCGGGTTGTGTAAACACTAAGCTGTGGGCATATAAAGTCTTCGTTCACCCCTTACTGGAATATGCTACTCCTGTCTGGTGCCATTATCTCATGCAAGATATCGATCATATCGAATCCACTCAGCGGCACTTCACAAAATCTCTGACTGGCATGTGACACTTGCCGTACAATGCCCGCCTAAATAAACTTAATTTAGAATCTTTGGAGCTACGACGTCTTAGGGCTGACCTCATACTTACCTTCAAAAATCTGAATGGTTTTCTGTCGGTTGACTTGCCTTTTTTCGACTTAAGTACTGTGACTTGTACCCGGGGACATAGCTCTAAATTGGTAGTCCCTTGATCTAGGCTAGATTGCCGAAAAAACTTTTTCTCTGTCAGGGTTGTTAAAGCTTGGAATTCTCTGACTGACCAAACTATCTCTTCACCATATGTTGCAGCCTTCAGCGTAATTTGGGTCTTTCTGACTTGACTTCATTCTTAAAGAGGCCTGAACACTGTACTCTTTAGCTGCCACCAGCCATTTTATTGTTTTAAATCAAACCATTATTTTTTTTTAATTCGTGGACTGGCGTAAGGAATATCCTTCGCCATGTCTGTTTTCATTTCACCTTCAACTTGGTTTTTAAACTTTTTTTTATTATATATATTTTTATCTTGTTAAGGATTGACAATTGGTTTAGGCCAAGCTTTAAACTGCGATGCATTTTATTTTTATTTTTATTTTTTTTTAAGAAACAGCTTTTCCGCTCACTTGTCCCTCACGTTTGGCGATGCCATCGGGGACCATTGTGTCCCTGGTAGGTCTAACCTTGGTGGTAAGGCATTCGTGACCCCAACCCAATACCATCTACCCTTCCTCTGTAGCAAGGCCATTGTCTTCGTTTTAAACTCTTGAAGTCCTAAACTTCTGTAATTTAAAATTTGTTGTTTTAACTTCGGATGGCAGTTAGTGACCACCAGGTCCTTGCTATTCCGGTTGCGTTTGCAACGAACTTATTATTATTATTATAAATGCATGGCTACAAACTCCTTCTTGAAGAAACTCCTATGGTAAAAGAAGAATGGCCTATGTTATACCAAACATTTTTAATGAAATACCTTCTACCTTAAGATCCTTTCAAAACATGTACAAAATAAAAAAAACATATTAAAAGCTGGATTTTGGGGATTTTCTAAAATGTAGTCGTTGTACTGTAAAATCTGTTTTTAAGCTGACTAATATTGAAATGAAATTAAGCATCTTGTGGATGGAAATTTTAAATGAATATTAACTTTTAATACTTCTATTGTTAACTTTTAATAATGCTGTTTGATAAATATAAGTAATATGAGTTTTTTTTATAGCTAAGAATCTATTATTGTTTTGTCTCCGTGCACATACTGGCCTCGTAGCTTCGTGCATGTTATGCTGAATAAAAAAAAATTATTATTATTATTATTATTATTCAACATGGCTGCCGCCATGGATGTTGGAGATTGAAAAACGCTGCAGAAAGTCCGTTCATTATAAGGAAACTAGAGCTCAACAGATTCAGCAAATATAGGTATGCCAAATATAAAGATACAGTGCACGACCCGAGCTATTGAAAGAGTAACAGTAAGTACGTTTTAAGCAAGAAAAATCAACAAACATTTGAGGTCAAATCGTTGTTAAGGAGTGCACGAAATCGGCCATTGAGAAAAAAAATGTGCGTTTGAGTGGTTAAACTACTTGATCCGGAACGGAACCAAGAATTTCGAAACCAAAACTGAAACTGAAATTTTTTGGTGCGTTTGAATTCTTCATCTGAAACAAGCAAATGCATATAGAAATTACGAAATAACATGCACATAACATAAACTCAATAGCCAAAATGATAATGCAATTTGCGGCAAATGTAAGGCAAAATATCATTCAAAGTGCGCAAAAATATGAGTCAAAACATGGAATTCAAAAACTATAATAAGTACAGAAGAGTGGAGATGTCTGAGATGCAGAATACCAAAACTACAAACAGAAAAGGAAAAAGAAGACAAAGGCCAAATAAATAGTGAACAAGAACACGAAAGTGACGATGAAGATATTAATGAAAGCGAAGATGAAAAAAATAAGGAAGGGAAAAGGGAAGAAGAAGAACAAAAAATGGAAGAAAGGCGAAAGGATGAAAAGCAGAATAAAAAATTGAAACAGATAAAAGAAGGTGATATTGAAAGTGATAAAAACCTAGAAATAAAAATCTGCATGCAGCAACACATAGATTAAACAAAAGATGGACAAACTGATGGAAATTTGTGATACTGTTACAAAACTTCAACAATAAGATAAAGACATTATAAAGACATTGGATTATGTAAGTCAAGTACAAATCGACATGAAAAAATAAAATCAAGAACTGAGGCAAAAAATCAAAGAAATGGATGAAAGAATAATACAACTAGAAAATGTATAAGTTAAAGACAAACATATAGAAAAAACAGTACAAGAATTAACATTGATAACACATGAAAAAGAACAATATGACAGAAATAGAAATCTGGAGATATGTCAACTTGGCTGGTTATCTCGAGAAAATCTAAAAGATGTTGTGCAAAAAGTGGCGCAAAACTTCAACGTCAGTTTTTATAAAGAAGACCAGGTGGAAACAGCCCACAGAATTCCAAACAAAAATAAGAACAAAAAAAGTGTAATAATTGTACAGTTTAAAAGCAGGGAATATCGAGATGCGTGGTTAGAAAACAAGAAAAGAATTGTTACAAATGACAATGTATACAGAAATGGAGACAGAAGTCGAATATATTTAAGTGAAAACATGACTCCACATTACAAACACTTGTTATGGAAAACAAAGGAATTCGCAAAAGCCAATGATTATAAATATGTATGGTTCCTCAGAGGAATGATTATGATGAGAAAAGATGAAAATACAAGAGAGGTGAAGATGGTAAGATCGGAAGATGATCTACAACTACAAAATGGCGCCCAAGTATAAAAACATAATCTTTGAAACACATGCAGAAGTGAAAGGTAGAATGGAAAGTGATTTTGGAAATAACATAAATTTAAAAATTATTCATGTAAATCTTCGGAGTTTACAGAAAAACTGGGAAATGCTGAACTGGAATATGAAACAAACAAATATAAAATGGGATATTATAGTTTTGACAGAAATAAATATAAAGAAAACGGAAGCAATAATTTATGATTTCAATGGCTATAAAAGCAATTACATAACAAGAGAACATACAACCAGAGGAGGAGGAGGTCTAATAGTGTATATAAATAAAAATCTTAATATTGAAGAAAAAACAATCGAAAATTTAACTATTGAAAATAATGTTGGATTAGTATTGATATTAATAAAAAATGTGCAAAGGTACAGACTGATTGAGATATATCGAAGACCAGAAACAAATAAACCAAAATTTGTTAAAGAGCTGAAGAAAATTTTAAAACTAAGGAGTACAGGAAAATCAAAGGAGAATATAATTTTATTAGGAGACATAAATATTGATATCTTGAAAATGGAAGATAATACAATAGACAAATACAATCAAAAAAATATAGATAAGTACGAGAACATGATAGTAGGTTACGGCTTTGAAAAAGTAATAGAATCTCCCACAAGAGAGGAAATTATGTCACTAAATAATAAAAATAAATTGCAAAAATCGTGTATTGACCACATATACGTAAAACTAATAAGTAATGATTGGGAAGTAAATGGAGGAACAATATCGTTGAAAATTGCTGATCACTATTTCACCTTGTGTTGGATACGGAAACCAGGAGAACACATTAAAAAAAAAGACAATATACAACACGAAACTGATAATATTAAAATATAGTACAATAAAAAAATAATAATAAAAAAATTGCAAGATCAAAATTGGGATGTTCTAAATAAAATAAACTGTCCAAATATAATGTACAATAAAATTGAAAATACTATAAAAAACATCTATGAAAGTAACAAGAAACAGGAAAAATGCAAGAAAGGAAAAAAAAAGAATAAAAATGGAGAGACGAGAAAGGAATGGATAACCAAAGAACTAATAGATCTGATTAATAAAAAAAAATAAACTTTGGAAGTGTCTACAGAAACAGGATGACAGTATTAAAACAGAAAATCTTAAACACTACCGAGAGTTGAAAGCAAAAGTAAGTTTGAAAATTAAAGACTGCAAACAAGCCTTTTATAAAATGAAACTAGAAGAGGCTGAACGTAAAAATAAAACAATATGGGATATAATAAATGAAATAAATGGAAAGCAAAAGCATAAAGAAAATACTGATGCATCATTAATTAAAACATTTGAGGAAGTAGAACTGCAAGAGCTAAGAAATGATTTTAACAAAAATTTTCTTAACCAAGTCCCAACTCTAAGAAAAAAATTTGAAAAAAATTACAAAACTATACAAGTAGTGACCATTACAATACTAGTTATAAAAAAAATTTTAAAAAATAGGAATAATAACAATTCAATGTATATACAGCAAGCCACCCCAAACGAAATTATGTAAATTATAACTAAACTTAAAAATTTTCATCTGCAAATTAATTAATGTCATGATTGACAAAGAAATTTGGCCAGACCAATTAAAAATAGAAGTACTGAGACCTATACATAAAAAGGGAGAAAACACAATAAAGACAATTACAAAACTATCTCACTGCTTTCAGTTGTACACAAAATAATAAAAAAGTATTTTTCAAATAAAATTAGAGAATTTTTAGAAAAATTTAAATTACTAAACAATATACAATATGGGTACACAAAAAAGAGGGGAACGACAGATTTGTTAGGTTGACTCGCAGTGATATTTTAAAGAACATATCTCAAAGTTAATATCAAAATTACGTCAAATAATACCAAAACTATAGTCTTAAACACATGTTAAATAACAAAAATAAAAATTTTTTATATGATGCATGGGTGAATAGTTTGCTAAGGTACGGCATTGAGATATACGGTTTTGCAACAGAACATATAGTAATGCGGTTACAGAGAGTACAAAATAAAATAATAAAAGCCCTTTTTGGAAATGAGAGAGAAAAACAGATCAATTATTTTTTTAACATAAAATCTTAAAAATCTTGGACCTTCGTAATTATGTGATTATAATAAAGAATTATTATGTAAATACACATGCAAATTATGATGAAACTAAAGGAGATCGATTACGAAAAAAAAACGCAGAAATATAAGGTGCCTTGTTGGAATAATAATTACGGACTAAGAAATAAGGCAAATTATATACCTACACTCTTCAATAAATTAAATAATGCAATGCTATGTTACCAAAGTAAGGAAGAATTGAAAAAATGTGAAACTAGAGTTAGTGAAACAATATATATAATTATGAATGAAATAGGGGTAATTTATTTCATATTTCATATATTCCATATTTCATTTTATGTAAGAAGTTTTTTGTTAAAGTTTCTGTAAAAGTGTATATGTAAAAATTTATGTATTATTATTTAAATTAATATATACCTATTATTGTTGCTCACACAAATTTGTAAAAACTTCGAGCCATGTAAACAATAAATAAAGCTTATTATCATTATTATTCCAATTCAAACATAGAGATTGTAGAGATAAGTGGTTGGAGCAAAGAAAAAGAATTGTCGCAAATGACAATATGTTTAGGAACGGAAACAGAAGAAGAATTTGTATGAATGAAAATATGACTCCCTGCAATAAATCTTTATTCTGAAAAACAAAAATATTCACAAAAGATAACAACTTTAAATACGTGTGATTTCGTAACGGGAAAATAATGATGAGGAAGGATGAAAACGAACGAAATATGATAAAAATAAGAGAAGAAGAAGATCTGCAGAACTTACTAAAGGAATAATAATTCACAAATGTAATATTTGAACAAAATAATGACATACATGGAAGAATTCTTGAAGACGTGGGAAACAGCCAAAGTGTTAAAGTGATAAGCGTCAACATACAAAGTCTAAGAAGAAACTGGAACTTACTATAAACAAAAATTTCAGAGATTAATGGGGAGTGGGACATAATTGTCTTGACAGAGATAAATATAAAAAAAGAAGAACAGAACTGTATAATATAGACGACTTAACACTATTTACTGTAACTAGAGAAACAACTGCAAGTGGGGGAGGAATCATGGAATTTATTAGTAAAAGTTATGAAGCCACCATAAACGTGATAAATCAAGATGATAATAACATTTTAGAAGTTGATCTAGAAAGTAGAAATGCAGAAATAAATATACGATTAATAGCAATCGAGAAAAACCTAACACTAGTAAAAAAGATTTCATAACAAACTTGAAAGGTATTTAAAAAAAACTAAAAATAAAAAATGGGCTTATGAAATTATTGTAGGGGTCATAAATATTGATATATTAAGAAATCAAACTGATATAAAAGACAAGCATGAGCAACTATTAATTGATAAATATGAAAACACTCTAGCTGAACTACAATACAAAAATAAATCTGACTCGCCAACTAGAGAAGAGATCATTTTTAAAAATGGGAAACATGTACTACAAAGTTCTTGTATTGACCACATTTTCATAAAAAATAATGTAGGTGAAACCAGAGGAGGAACACTTACCGAAAAACTATCGGACCATAATTTTACAATATGTTGGATTTGGAATAAAGAAAAAAATTAATTAAGCCCTAAAACTGACATTGAAACATGTGAAGTGGAGTACGATTATTGCATGAAAATTATAAAGGAAATGAATGAAATTAATTGGGAATATTTAACTAATTATGGGGACCCAAATGAAATCAGCAATGAAATAACAAATAAAATACATAATATATATGAAAAAAAAAACACAATAAAAGATATAAGTAAGCTTGATAAGAGAAATAAAAGAATAATTAAGAGGCAGGAATGGATCACAACAATTGAACTTATTGAACGTATAAATTACAAAAATACATTATGGAATCAAATCGGAAAAAAGTTCAGGTAGAAATGAAGAATTAATAAAAGCTTATGAAACGGTTAAGAAAGAGATAAGCAAGCAAATTAAAGACTGCAAGCAACAATACTACAATGATAAATTAAATAAACTGAAGGAGAATAAAAATACTTTATGGGAAGTAGTAGATGAGGTTTTGTGTAAGCAAAAGAAAGCAAATATTGACGATTTTGTGAGAGAAACATTCAGATCAGAGAAATTAAGTGAAACAGCAAATGGTTTTAATGATAATTTTTTGGCTCAAATACCAAAGTTGAGAGAAAGTGATAAAGAAGAACACTAAAAATTACAAACTCGGGAAATATCATAAAAAAATACAAAAAACAGGAAACTCAAAAAACAACATAAGTAGAAATACATTGTTCGTAGACATAGCAGAAGAAAAGGAGATATTAGTAATAATAAATGAATTAAAAAGCACAAGAGCAACAGGGAGTGATACAATTCAGACTGATCATGTAAAACAATCGAAAGTAAGTACAGATAAAGCAGTCAAAATATTAATAAATAGCATGATTGAAAAAGAAATATGGCCAGACAACCTAAAAACACAAATAATAAGACCGATCTACAAGAAAGGAGTGAAAACAGATAAAAATAACTTTAGACCTATTGCATTAGTTTCCATTATAGACAAAATTGTAGAAATTTTTTTTGCAAACAGAATAAGAAGTTTTTTTTTAGAAAAAATTAACCTATTAAGCAAAAATCAGTTTGGATATACAAAGAATATAGGTACAAAAGATCGACTAGTTGCAATTAATGAAATCATAACTCAAGCATTAAATGATGGAAAATATGTTGGAGTAATATTAATTGATTTGAAGAAAGCTTTTGATACTTTCGATCAAAACATACTTTAAAAAAAGTATGAAATGCTAGGATTAAGAGGTAAAATTTTTAATATTATTAAAAGCTACCTGCACGACAGAAAAGCAACAGTGCAAATTAGAGGAATTAACAGCGAATTAAAACCTGTAAATTTTGGAGTACCACAGGGATCAGTATTAATACCTCTATTATATTTAATTTATACTAATGATATTTTGCATGAGACTTGAAAGAACACAAATTTATTTATTTGCAGACGATACTATACTAATTTCAATAAACAATAAATATACAGACATGATGAAATATTTACAATATGATTTTAACTTATTAAACGACTGGTTTATTACAAATGAATTATTCCTCAGCAAAGGTAAAACAATTCAAATGGATGTAACTGTACCAAAGATGAATAAATATGAAAACATACATATTGTGAAACATTATGGAAATTGCAGAAATTTAATGGTAGATGGATCACTTAACAGATGTAATGATAAAAGTGTGTTCTTAGAAAAAAAGCAAGACTCAAAATACCTTGGAGTTAATATTGATATACATTGGAATTTGAAGGCAAATATTATAAGAGTAATTACAAAACTTAGAAAAATATTCCCTAAATTGTATAACCTAAGAAGTATTCTTGATAAAAAAAATAAAAAAAATAGTGTATGATGTTGGATTAGCAGTAATTTGAGATATGGATTAGAATTATATGGGTTCACAGCAGATTATCTTGTAGATATGTTACAAAAAATGCAAAACAAAATTATAAAAATCTTTTTTGGACAGAAAATGAAGAAAACAACTAGTGAAATATACAAAGAGATTAAAATTTTAAAAATAAGAGAATTAAGGGATTATACAGTAATCACAAGGAATTATTATAGCAACCTTAATAAACACAGCAACACCTACAGTTCTAAGCATTCAAGAATAAAAAAGCCATTATATACAATCTCGGGTTACCCTGCTGAAAATGAACTGCGGAAAAACTTCAGAAATGGAATGAAACTGCAGTTTAACTGCAGTTTCGACAACAACTGCAAAAAAACTTTTAAAAAAATAGTGTGAAATGTGTGAATGTGAAATGGAATGAAACTGCAGTTTAACTGCAGATTCGATGGCAACCACAAAAAGTTTTTTTTAACTGCAGTTAAACTGCAGTTTGTGTGAAATTCAACAAGCTAACTTAAAAACTGCAAAATAACTCTAGTTACACTGCTGGAAGGGTTAAGTACAACTACGATAACACAAAAATGCAGAAAACTGAGGCTCGAAAACCAGCAGTGTGGGCATCATGAAACTCGGTGTGCCAACATGGCTTCCCCCCCCCCCCCCCCCCGCATTTTAAACGAGTCCATTCTGCAGGCCCATGTAGTTTTTTTCATACGTATTTTTTTTTAATTGCACTGATTATTTTTGGCCTAATAGTTATGTAGTGTGATAGGCATTCGGCGATGACACATTTTTCATTAATAAACAGAACAGGAAGCCAAATGGGCCCGATTAGTGATCAATTAAATAGGGAATGGAAAAGATTTACATTAATTTTAATTGTTAGCTACCGAATTTTCTGAACAAATTATTCCGCAAAATCTATTTGTAACAATATTAACTAACATTATACAGTATGGCTCCTTTAAAAAATATCCAGGAAAGTCGTCCCTACTTTAAAAATGTCCATATTGGTTACAGGACGACCACCTACAAAGTTTTGTACTAGTTGATGTTATGGTAATATTATGACTACCGCATCACGACCTCTAAATTATGCTCTAAATAAAATGATCGTAGTTTTTCAGTTATTTTGTTCCAAATGTCTGTTTTTCCGTGCTACACCCACTTTTTGCAATCCGATCTGATACTGATATATTAATCGAATACTGGGAATCCGATACCGAATAGTTTCTTTCTTTTTTTTTTTCTAAAAATTGGAAGGTAAGCAAACTTTAGTTCAACTTAATTTAGGAATTCCAGGACATGGCTTACGAAAAATTTTCAGTTTCGTTAATTTGTTGATAATTTTCTTGCTCTTTTTGTCTATTTTGGAATTGATCACCGTGTTACCTTCCTTTCTCTCCAGTAGATATGATTGTAGGGAAGAGACTGTGCGTCTTTGTTTATACAGTTTGGACGGTATAGGTTTTTTTGGGGTGGAAGGAGGGAGATGACGTAAAGTGTATCGCTTGGGATTTTTGAAAGTAGGGTTTTTTTTTTGGGGGGGGGGAGGGGGGATGGCATAAAAAGTATTAGTGGCTCCTACAGAAAAAATGTCTAGCTGCTGCCGTTTGGAACATTTTTGGGTTTGCTAAATGACTTGTGGCCAACTAGCTAAAATTAACTCCAATCGAAAGCTGCCGAAAAAACGGTAAAAAGGTGTATTTGAAAGTCAATTTTTGGCAACATTATTGAAAAAATTAGATTTTACCGATAATGAAGAAATGGGTGAAAAGTGAACATTAACAGCTACTGAAAAAAACTGGAAAATAATGGCAGTTACACTGCAGGTAATGCAAAGTTCAACAAGATAACACCAAAACTGCAAAATAACTGTGATTTTCAGCAGGCTAACTCAGAAACTGCAAAATAACTGTAGTTTACCAATAGTGAAAGTGACGTTGTGTCACTTCTTAAATTATGAACAAATTTTTATGGCTCAAGAAAGGGTTGGTATAGTGTAAAACAATAAATGCCAATTGACTGTTTAAAATCAAGCCAACAGTTGCGTAACTTTAGCGGATATCACAAAATATAAAACTTGGAACCATACACATTAACGCTTAGTGATTGGCTTGGTATATAAGCCGGATGACAACGTACATCGTTGTAAGTAAAGCAACAGCTTATCAAAGAAGGTATGGACGCATGTTATGGACAGAAATTTGTACTGTGCATGGATTGCTAAGTTTAAGGTATGAATGATAGCTGAAATTTATTTAAGAATTTTTAAAATTTTATTTCCACTTACAATTATTGAAAAAAACTGCAGTTTGAACTGCAAAAGAAAACTGCAGTTTTTTGGGGGTGGGCAATTTACTGGACTTTCACTGCACTTTTTTTTGTAGTTTTTCTGCAGTTCATTTTCAGCAGGGTAATAATGAATACAGGAAGAGAAATAAAATCTGGTACATCCCTAACATTTTTAATAAATTAGAAAGACATTTACTTCACTACAATAATCTAAATGAATTCAAAAAGCCACTTCTAGAATATTTATTAATCATACAAAATTAAATGCAGGAAATTGACAGTCGAAGATCTCATCTAACTCATCTAAATTTGAAAAGACAATCAGAATTAGCAGTGGCAAAATGTTGCGTAATAGGCAGAATGTTGCGATATAGCGACAATATGTATTTAAAAATAATGATTTAAACTGAACTCACACAAACTATCTATGATAGTTTTGAGGGTTACGATATGTACCATATTGTAATTGTAATAAAGATTATTATTATTATTATTATTATTATTATTATTATTATTATTATTAAATAATATTAACAACAATGCATTAAATAATATTAACAACAATGTTACAAGAGCACTTAACGAAGGAAAATACATCGGTGCCATCTTAATCGACCTCAAAAAGGCATTCGATACCCTTGATAAAAATGTATTAAACAACAAATTAAATAAATGTGGTATTCGAGGCAAAATGCAAAACATTCTAATGAATTATTTAACTAATAGAAAGTGCTGTGTCAGAATTGATAATAAAACAGATGATTGGAAAAAAAGTTGATTTTGGAGTACCGCAGGGCTCCATCTTGGGTCCAATACTTTTCTTGATTTATATTAATGACATACAGGACTTGAGATGGAATTCTTACATTACACTATATGCAGATGACGTGATGATGTTGTCCATAAATATAAACTTAGACACAATGAAAATGAATCTCCAGCAGGACTTTGATCAGATAAATGAATATTTTAATGAGAATGATTTGTACATTAATGCCTCTAAAACATACTTTCTACCAATAATGACATCACATATGAAAATAGAAAACGTAAACATTAAACACCCTATATTGGACTGCACAAAATTAAACTGTAGATGTAAGAATCTTGAAAGAGTAAATGAAATAAAGTACTTAGGATTATTAATTGACAAAAATTGGAAGTTCTACAATCACATTGAAGGACTTATTGTTAAAATAAGAAAAATGATACCGACACTATACAAAATCAGAGACTTAATAAACAATAAAATTAAAATAAAGGTTTATGAAGCTTTAATCCTATCACAAATTAGATATGCATGCACAATATACGCAACCACATCGGAAGGATTAGTGGAAAGGCTTCAAAAAATTTTGAATAAAGCAGCAAAAGTACTTTTTTCAAACTTCAACAAAATTAAAAAACGGATAGACATATTTAGACAAAACAAACTCATGACTGTTAAAAATATACTCGAGTATACAATAATTACACAAAACTTTTATAAGACAGAATGGAAAAACACAATAGAAAGGGAAACAAGAAAAAACCACAATTGGTTAAAATTGCCAAATTATAGAAATTCATATGGCAAAAGAGGATTGAATTTTTTAATACCATACATTTTTAACAAGCTGCCAGATGAACTGAGAAACCTGAAACTAAACAACATAAAATACAGGATAAGAGATTGTATACTCAAACAATAATTGTATATTTGCATGATTTTTTAATGTGTTTTTTTTTAATGTAATAATGTATATAGTTTTTAATGTTATAATGTATATAATGTTTTATTGTTATTTTTAAAATGATATATTTTGAAACTGACATGTTTTAACACTGCTGCTTTTTGCATTTATTAATGAACTTTAACTTGTAAATTGTGCACATACAAATACTATTGTATTTCGTGCAGAGTGTGACAATAAACAATTATTATTATTATTATTATTATTATTATTATTATTATTATTATTAT
>JAHWFP010014085.1:88723-103660 GCA_023313725.1 Lithobius niger
ATTATTATTATTATTATTATTATTATTATTATTATTATTATTATTATTATTCCAAGACTTCAGCAAAAACTAGAAGCTTGTTGCTGTGGAACAAAATTTGTGGATTAAACATAGAGCAAACCAGGCAACTCTTGAAAGTATCCACCTTGCTGCAGTCTGTCAAAAGCTTTCCCTGCAGTTAACGGATTATCACTACGCTAAATTATCTCCCCATTTTGCTCCCTTAGTTTCTCAACGAAACTTAATTTCTGGCAGATTTCACTGTTTCTAGTATTATACCCATGAGTAAAATCCGATTTCCGCTCAAGTCCATTCTGTTCATTTTGTAGTTAACAGCCCAATCATGGCCCGACACATTTACCTTTTCACTGTAGGCTGGTAATTGAGACAGAATTATCCAAATGCGGTGAATTAATATCCTATAATGGATCAGAAGGAACCAAAGTTGTGCTACGAGGCGTGTACATTTATTTCCGCCCCGGAAAATGCTCCGTTAATTTGTAGTAATATCAAAATTCGTAGCTCCTTTAAAGGAACAGGTTGGTTAGCACCCCTTAGGACTCAAGGTCACAGACGATTTACGTGAACATGCAAAATTCTTCCTTCGGAACTAAAATTATATGACCCTTACGATCACGACAGTAATGGATTACACTTTTCAAAACGGACTTGTTTAAACTCTCAATTTTATGTATTTGACGTTTGTTTAATGCCTATCATGTAGGACATAATTATCTGATAATTATTTATGCAGAAGTGCCGTTTTTGTTTAAAAAAAATCTTGTTACCTTGACAATTGATTTCTCATTATGAATCCGCGCTACTTCAAACACTGCTTGCAATATTTATATCAACCCACTCAAAGGCTTTATATGTCGGGAAACAATAACTGGTGTTGCAAGTGAACCTAACCAGTGGTAAAAGCTACCAATTGAGTACGTGTATGGTTAATTAAAAGTGAGAAAAATAGAAAGCTGTTTTATCCTAACAAATCGGCAATGGAATAATTACATCGTTAGTAATCTGTAATTAGTGCAAGGTAAGTTTACAGTCATGCTGAGTTTATCAAAATTCATGCTCAACCCCTATTTATCCCTATATAAATTATGATATGCTTATGCGTATTCCCATATATTAATATTTCAAAATCGTGTACACTCCATTTCTAACATTTCCCAAAAACCTAAACAAAATAATAGATTAAAACAGTCTTTCTAAACGAACTACATGATCCTTGCTACATGAGCGTTTGCCGGATGACTCAATCAACGAAGTAAGTAGCCTACACACGTATCAAATATTTTGTAAGTAGTGGACACTAAGTAGCCGAATATGAAGATCAACACTAAAATTATCCCCACCAAATTCCTTACGCAGAGAGATGCTGCCTTTCCTCCCAGCCTTTCCTATCGAACTTCCTGTCAATTTTAACCAACCAAACACCCTAACTTAATTGTCTTCCATGTCCTAAGACTTTGACAATTTATACTTTGTTCAAATGCATAGTAATAAACTTTTCCGAGAAAACAGGATTTACAGTTGGATTAAAATTACATGTTTTATTTGAATTAGGGATTGACCGGGTAACAAAAAACCGAGTCCGAGCCGAGTCCGAGTAATTATGAATACCCACCGAGCCGAGTCTGAGTAGTAAAACCGGGACGTAGATTTTCAATTTTTGCTTTATGTTTTAATATGCAGCTTTTTTTACTTTGATTTCGTTCTTTTTTCTTTTTTTTGTTTGCTTTCAGTCATTTTCATTTTGCTTTCTTCCAGTTTTGTATTGCACATAGTATAACAATGAACGAAAGCAAAAAAAAGGACGAAACCAACTTTAAAATACTGTAAAATACCAGTAATTCTTTCTTCCAAATTTTTTAAGCATAAACTTCACGTTATTAAATAAAGTGAAGTAAAAAATTAAATTGACCAGCAATTTTTTTTTCCAATTCTTATTTTTTTAATAATAAAGTGAAATGAAAAATAAAATGCATTTTGGTTACTTTGTCTCACAATAGGCCTGTGTTGGCTTTAATACTTTAAGCAACAATGTGGCCCAAGTGGAGTAACGACGTATATATGTGGGGAAGTGCGGGTCGAAAAATGCAATTTTCGGCCAAAATATCGACATGAGAAAAATTGAAATTCGCTACCCGATATGTTGTGCATCGATTTATTTAAACAAAACGTTGTTAACGATGTCTATACTTTTACAAAAAGCACTTTAGTTGAGTGCAGTGTCAAGTTCAAGAACAAAAAACTGGTTATTTTCGATAGTGGTAACTATCAAACCATTTCACTGGGTGCCGCCATCTTGGGTTCATTGAAAAGCTAGAATTCCTCTCTATCCGGGCCTCTCAACACATTTTCTCGATGCCCGTATGGCATTGGCCAATCAGATGGAATGTAAGAAGCTGTTTCTGGTGGTCTCGAGCTGCCTTTCCAAAGCAATTAGAAGATCGCGTTTCCTTATTGGCCAGTTGGCACCACGTGACCGAATTGGCGCGCTCTCATTGGCTGACGGGCGATTTCACAATAGCCGCCATGGCGCGCATCGGATTTCGTGTGAGCGCTTATGTTCAGTTCGTTGTTGAAAATCAAGAGAAAGATGATGTTCCACAACATAAAAAATTTAAAACAGCAGCTGCGATGCACAACTAAAATGGAAAAGGAGCCTATAAACCTTCACGCTATCGCTTATCAGGTGGGAACAACGACTTTTAGCATAACTATCGCCAACTTTCGGACACATTTTCTCAACACGGATATTTTCAATTTTATTTGTTTACAGCCCGTAATTAAAAAAGAATTGGTTCTCCGAAACTATTAAAGCAATTCATCAGATTTTTTTCTGTGCGCAATGTCTATTGCGTGCAAGTAGTTGTAGGGGGATCCAGAAGGTTTAATGAAACTATGAAAATAAAAATAATTTTTTCAACAAATAATTATTACGCTGTTTGTACTCGGTCGAATTTTTACCGAGTCCGAGCTGGGTCAAAATAGCATTACCCGGTGCGAACCCTAATTTGATTAAATATGTTAATTCAGCTACATTAATTTTAGCTAAGAAGGTCATAATGAACATGATGATTTTGCAAAGTTCACTCAAGCTCCGAGGTTACAATGTAACAATTGTTTTGCACTAATATTTACCAAATAATTTATGTCATATTATCCTTTAATTGTATTATGATATCATTGACTCTTGTCAACTGAATGAACCCTGACTCGTCATCCAAATCAAGTGAGAAATGACGTAAATTAGTCCCTCAGCAGGGTTTCCTGCCTGAATTTTATTTGGAACGTCATTCGCGCTAAAACAACTGAGCTCTCAAGAAACGCAACTAAACTAGCTTTGTATAGCATAAACAAAATCATATTCCCCTAAATGTAATAAAATCCCATCTAATTTGGACACAATGAACCACAGTGTAGTAACAAATTTCCAAATTATCCGTAACAGGGCCTGCAGTAAAACATTTTAAATGTACTAAGTCTTCACAGTGAAAAAAACTTGATATAGCTTGAACATTCCGGTTCTGTCATTTCATAATGTTCGTAACATCCCACTTGAAAAACTTTTATCAAATTTCCAATATCCCAAATTTTCTATAATTCCCAAATTTCCCAAAACTATCAACCTATCTAATTGCCCAACATTTCAACAACTACCAACATTTACGATTTCCAGTTCATTGTCTAATATTTTAAACCTAGAAAAGTAACTTCAACTTAAATTAGAGTCCATTCCGCCTCAACTTTAATTTTAATAAATAGATCAAACCCTAATTTTAATCCATTTTACAGAAAGAATGTTAGTAAAGATGTATTAACTAACCCAAGTGCTAAACAATTAGGAAACTTCACCCGCACTTGGAAAAAGAATGTTAGTTTGAAAATTTACAATTTTCTCAATTTGATTATCCTTTTGCCAAGCCAATTCTGCCGTTGACAACAGTTCAATTTACAAGCTAATTTTCAAAATATTTTTCTGAACAACTTTCGAAATTTATTTAGGTATTTATTTACTCATAAACAACGTTTATTATTGGTATCTCTAAATGGGAAAATGGTAATACACCTAGCAGCATAACGTACTACGCAAAAGTTGCTCTGCAGAACCATTCAAGAGGCGAAGCGCAACAAAATTCAATAATAATTTGAAGCGAAACCCGAAAAACAACCAGTAAAACAAATATCACGGAATAATCAAAAACCCCAAAAGAAGAAACATGTAGCACATAAAAGTAACATTACTCGACAATTTCCTTAAAAAAAAACCATAACTTCACCTTGACTCAAGTCAATTTTAGAACGAATCGCCCGAGGCCCCAACAACATAGTCAGGCCAAGAGTTCCATAGTTTAGCCAGGCAGTAACCAATTGAAAGTTGTACCAAATTTATGTTGACAAAAGTGACGTTTTAACTGTAACTTGCGACCTTTTAAGCTAATAGACCTTTTAAGCCAGGTGCTCAACCCGGCATTTTACCAAAATTAGTATCATGCTATAGATCATTTGAAACATCAATCTTAGACTCCCTCTTTCGCGTCGCCATGAAAATGATGATATTCGCCAAATTTCCAGCCTTTCTCTGCACAATGCTGTTCAAGACAAAGGACACGTTTTGAACCGAAATAATAAAAACCGATTCACTCGATCAGAAATCAAAACATAAAACTAAATTTCCACCAAAATGGTACAACTATGATATCCTGTTCTTTCGAAATTCGCATTTTGAAATAACAGTAACGAATTTCTGACCCGTTTTAATTTTCTATTAACCTATGCCTTCTTAAGTATCTGGAGTCTTCATCTCTTTCCAATGATAATTAACATTTCCCCTCCATCATGAATTCCTTCACAAGTGCATCATAAATCAGCGTTAGTAACCACCCTGCATCTAAAAGTGATGTTCTAGTCTCATTACCCATTTCAAAACTAAATGTGGCCTAGAAAACTAAATGCCATTACCCAACTAAACTAAATGGCTAGAAAACGGAACTTTTTATTGCGCTTGTGTGCTAAGAACCGAAACATTTTCATCAGAACTGAAATTCGCTCTACAATACTCCCAAGGTCAGTAAAGATCCCGTTTCCGTCTCTAGTTGCTATTTCTGCCACCAGATTCCGCTCACAGTACCATCGCTTGCCAGGTGCTGCCTGAGCGCTCGCGAGCAGATCGCCATCGTCGTTTATCGATTTATTTTTTACTATGGGCACAGTAGGTCTCCCCTCGCACTTACTGTCCCAAAGCGTTTAACAGATTGTTGGATCTTCTACACCCTCAATGGTTGGAACCCTAACTTTCCAGTTTTTCTGTGTTAATGCCGAAAGACCAACTGATTTACCAGTAACAATTTCTACTTCTACTTTGAAAATTTCTACTTCTACTTTGAAAAATGACTCGTTTGTATGTTTAACCTGCATCGTATGCTTATTGCCAAAAGTGCCAAAACAACAGGTTTATTTATGTCGATACTG
The DNA here is from genome assembly GCA_023313725.1 of Lithobius niger. Lineage (NCBI taxonomy): Eukaryota > Metazoa > Arthropoda > Chilopoda > Lithobiomorpha > Lithobiidae > Lithobius > Lithobius niger. The sequence continues at coordinate 94,208 of JAHWFP010014085.1, forward strand.
TTTAATCTAGAATGAAAAACTGCTGAATCACTTCCGTCTTCAATTAAAGTTATAACTACTGAATCACAGGTTAGGCCATACTTTTCGTTACTGTTTTTAATGCTGCAATAAATTCATCAGTTAATCCCAAATTATTTTTCCACTGAAGCTGCAACATATCCAGACAGAACTTTACCAAAGTAAAAAGCTAAATGTGGGAGTGCTAGCGTTCTTTCTGGCAGATATAGCTTTTGCTGATGCCAATCGGCATCTGAGCATAATTTTATAAATAATGTATCCGCTTGAGTACCTGATAATACTCGTACCCAATTTATGCCTATTGAGTTAACTGTTTCCCTACTGACTGATGATTTGTGTTAGGGTATAATTAAGCCTAATTAGTCTTTATTACAGAAACAATACAGTTAATCAATTATATGCATATTTTCATTAATATCATACATTTATTAAATGCATGAACCATATATTACTCATGCTAGAACAAAAGTGGCTCCAGTGAATAATATACCGAAGGGGTTCATTTCAAAGAGGACCGGAACTGTGTACATCCCTTTGTAAATTAAACCAGCGTAATTACAGCTATTGTTAAGTTAAGGAGATGGCATTTCTAACTACGACATTATTTACGACACGATCAGTGAAGCATAGAGTTTCCGGAAGGAATTCGAATTAGTTTGGATCGTCAATCATGATCCTAATCACAACAATTAATCTATTGCACAAAGGTGTGCAGGTGACAGTTCATTAAGTCAGCGAGCTACTCAAGCGCACAAAACAGAGAATCAGCTGATGCACCTCGAAAGAAACAATACAATGATTGACAAGCACAACGGTCCCTAATTTGCAATTAGGACCTGAACTGTCAAGACACGCAATTTCTGTAGAGCACACTAATCAATCAACTAGATTGCTAAGCGATAACGCACTAGTATTTAAGCAGACTTCAGAATGTAGCTTTATCATTCCACTTTTAAAGGTTTACACGTTGCCACCATTCCCTGAGCCCTGCTATCCATGGACGTCTCAAGCCGTGCCGCCAATCGACGCACAGAGCCGGGAGACGGGAAGCCGAGTGACTGAGCGTCAGCTACGGCCAAGCTTCACGGGAGCTAAGTATCATTTCCGTAATCATAACAATGATTGTTGTGCTTAACAATAACAAGCCAAGTGCTTAATCCCTTAAGGCCAATCATTATTAACGATCCTTTATTAGGAATTATTCCAAATGCAATCGTAGTAAGAATGCCAATCGCCAACCGTTGTTGATTTAATGTAATCAAACCGATCTCGAATTACAAATCTTTATAACTCGATTATTGACCAGTGTGGTCCATATTTTGTACAACGGAGAGTCGATTAAAGGCCCAGATTATTATTGATTTGTTGCTTATCATTACGCATCCCATTTGCAGTGCCATATTTATGTGTTATATTTAGGTTGAGTACAACTGATCCATCCTGATAATAATGGGTTATTTTGGGACAATTGCTCACTAGAATAGATCATTACAATGGTTTCATAAGTGCGATTCTCTTACCCAAAATTTTCTGGAACATAAATAGTAGAAATTTTTCAAAACATTCAGTTGTGTTTGGACCAATTTATTTTAAGGTAATGGCATTTTATAGTGTTTAAACTTGAAATTTAGTTTAAATTTTCCTTTGAAAATTAAACAATAAATTTTCAAAGGAAAATAGCGATCTTTACTTGCTATTTAAAAGATTACTAGTTGTTTACAAACAGTTTTGCACTAAGATTGCAGAAAAATTTAGTAGCCTACCTTCACGAGGCATAGCTTTTCAGGCTTTGTTGGAAACCACTTTGTTGATTTTGTTGGATTTTAGTGGTTATTTTGTGGTAAATAACAGATTGGCATATTGGCTATAGCAAAATATTTTCAGTGTTACATATAATGTATTTTTAAAGGAAAACTGCATTTAAAGGCATCATATATTCTTTTTTTTAAACCAGAAATTGGACATTTGGATGATTTGGGCGATTTATAGGCCTAAATCAAGTGTTATTTAGCCTAGATTACTTTCTATTATAGGAAAAAATTATTTGTGGTAGTGTTTCATGATGTAAACCATGTTATTGCCTTTATCAGTGTGTTAGCTGCTGTATAAGCTTATTATTTTCCATATTTAAAGGAATTTTCATTGGTTTAAGTTGCAATTTGCAGAGATTTTTTTGGGTGGGAAAATTATTGGATTAAATAAGGCTTACAATTAATATTAGCTTACAACCTAGTATTAAATCATACCTAGACCTAGACAAACTCGTGCCAGAAGCACTGGACAGGTTTCTTCAAGGGGTAGACCAATTAGAAAACCCTCAAATCGCCTTGATTTTGTAGAATTCATTTTGTAGGTTCAGTCAGTACCCCAAATTTAGATAATACCAACACTACTCCAGACGAATCCGATTCAGAATCAGACCATACGGATACTATTGATACCATAAACGACGTAAATGATGCATTAAATTTACCACCACTTAGACGAGTTCAGTCTCGTTCAACAAACAGGTCAAATCAAATAGGGGTAACTCTAGGGGTAGAATGCGCTCTTATTCCCAACACGACAACCGTGTATCACGGGAAACTCACGTACCACCCAATTCTCAGGTTCAGGTTAACCCAAATGTGCCCTTAAATTCAAACATCACATTAAATCTAGCAGAACCTATAAATCCTCATGTGCCATTGCATTCTCAAATGCAAAATAATGCTCAGATGCCAGTTAACGTTCAAATAGCGTTAAATACTCAATCACACAATCAGTCTCAAGTTCCACTCACCCTAAATGTAGTATTAAATTCACAAATTCCACCGGATAATCATACACCATTAAATGTTACGCCTAATCATAGTAACGGACAGCAGTCAAATAGCGTAGACGAACATTTGGTTCAAAGAATTTTAGACCATACTCTATGTACATGTTTGCAAGCAAATAATGAAAACACTAGGCTAGCAAGCGAAAGTCAACTCGAAGTGTTAAAGACTATAGCTGAGTCATTTCAAGTTATTCAAAACAGGGATCCACAGGAAAAATCTAGACTTTGGAAAGAACTACGTGCTTCGAAGAAAGCAATTTTGCCTTTTTCGGGTGATGATTCACTAGACATTTTCACATTTTCATTAATGGTAGAAAATCTACGCACCCCTAACCCTACGTTAAAAGACAACGAGCTAATTTCAATTGCATGCAGCAAGTGCACGAGAGAAGTAGCTATTTTACCAGCTACTTAGATGAATGTGGAGGTGAAGTTATAACCCCATATCTGTTTCACACAACTCGTTTAAACGAAGGTGAAACTTTCGAAGCATTTTCAGCCAGGTTAGAGAAAATGCTTCACAACTTTAGAGACTTAAACCTACAGTTACCCCAGCTAAAAGGGAATTTACACAGATAGCTAAAGACGACGGAATGCGTTCAGCCTTCCTTCACGCAATGCCAGCAGAAATCGAATCGCACATTACTTCGCAAATGCACACTTCATTCTGTAACATGTACAATGCAGCTATTTACAAGCGTTCAGTTTTGACAGGTTATCAGGGTAACAACAAAGCTAGTTCAAATTCCGCTCAGTCAGCCGAAGTTGCAGAAAATGAACAAATTTCAAACACAGAAGTAAATAACCTTGCTTTCGGCACAATGCTCGACAAAATAAACTTGTTAGAGAAAGTGATAACTAAACTGCATAATGCTAAACCAAAACTAAATGAGGCTAAGGTTAGCGCTGTTAACCCTAAACTACTCTCAACTAAACAGTGCTATCGCTGTTTGGGCCGCGGGCATTTTAAAACTGAATGCCACACTAAAAACCAAAATTTGCAAAGTTGCAGGCAACGTAACCAAGAACGTTGGGGCACTCCCGACAAACAACCCAAAAATAATAATAACAACAGAGGCAGAGGCGGTCGCGGAGGTAACAAAGACAGGGGAAATAACCATGGAAAACGCGGAAACTGTTTTTCAGGATTTGGAAACAGGGATTCATTACAGTTTAACAAGAAAAACAATAACCCTTATGCATTTCAAACTAACAAAAGTTATAACAATACAGGTGGCCAACAAAACCAAAATAATGGCAATAATAATAATCAGTTCCCACAACACGCTACAGATGTAGACCAGGGTAACACTTCTAATCAGTATGATAATGGTTTAAAAAATGAGGTAGTAGCCTGAATATCGACAGGGATTCAGGTCAAATAAACACACAGTTAGAACAGAGCAGTGACAATCAGACTCCACACGTCAGCTCAGTTCAAGCTCAAACACCTGTTAACCAAGATAATGAAATGAATAGTACTCACATGTTGAAGACGAAGTGTCTTCCTTTGTTTTCGAATGACGTAGCAAACAAATTAATGCTAAAACTGTATTCCGATGCAGAATGGCATCAACAAAAACTTGCTTTACCAGATTGTACATTAGCATTACCACGTTTAGCGTCATATTTTGGCAAGTTCCATCCTTGCTTCCTTACAGGCTTTCTCGACGTAACTAAATGAAATAATATGTTGTAAGATCGAGCTAGGGTAATCGAAATCTCGTAACTGAATTCACAGATGCTTTAAAAACGGTTAACGATAAGTACAGCCTAACTTGTGATTCAGCAATCGTAACGTTATTCGAGGATGGATAGGATTCCACTAACTTTCACATCGAGCTAAATCCTGTAGATACTTATAAACCAATAGTTATTGCTTTATTAGGCGGTGAACGCACAGTCCAATTTAAACACACCCATGTGAGCATCTTGATTAAGATCTTGTCAAGATCTTACTAAGATCTTTCCAAGATCTTGTTTAAGATCTTGGCAAGAAATTGGTAGTGATCTAAGATCTTGCTTCAAATTGACAAGATCTTGCCTCGTCTTGGCAAGATCTTGCCTCCATCTTGGCAAGATCTTGCCTCGGTCTTGGCAAATTCTTGCCTCGTCTTGGCAAGACCTTGCCTTCATCTTGGCAAGATCTGTCCTCCGTCTTGCCACCACTGATAAATTCAAATATCCTGACAAGAATATCATATTGGCTTCGTTGCTTTTTTTTTTTTGCTTTCACAAAAAAGGGCCAATATTAATTTGTTTTATTTCCTTTTTTGTTTTGTCATTTTCATTTTACTTTGGTTTCCTTTGTGCAATCACGCGACAAGAAAAGGTACGAAAGCAAAAAAATAAATCTAAGGAAAGCAATATGGAAAACAAATAAAAGCAAACTAAACAAGGGCATAAAACAACATAAAACATTTTCTTCTGGGTAAGGACTTTATAATAGGCCTTTTACAGATCAGTAGTTTATAGCCTAGCGCTGTTCCAATATTGATCGGTTTTCAACCGAAATAGGTAACTTTTTATAGTGAAATAACAAATTCGAAAGAATGGGTCCGTTGGATTGTATAATTTTTAGTTGATCTTATTGCATCTGTCATGGTTTACATTTTTTCAGTTCGTGCAGTTTCAATATCTCATTGCCTTCGTAATTCACTATTTAAAAAAGACATTGCAATGAAGAATATTCATTTGCATACCTTTTCAAAATATAATTAAAGGCGGAAAGCCGAAGGCTCAACAAGAGTTTAATAAATACAGATGCAATTCTATTTACGTTGCCTTTTGGACTTATATATCAGACTGCCTGAGCGGGGAATCGAACCCACGACCTTTGAAACCAAAGGCCGAGGTCCTACCGCTCAGCCATACTGACATGTAACAGTATGGCTGAGAGGTAGGGCCTCGGCCTTTGGTTTTAAAGGTCGTGGGTTCTATTCTTCGCTCAGCCAGTCTGACGTATAAGTCCAAAAGGCACCAAAAAGCTAAATAGGTTTGCATCTGTATTTATTTAACCTTTTCAAAATGGTTATCACTAAGGCCGCACAAAGTAAAATACATGTCTCTCAGCCTCCAAAGAAAAGGCATGCAGTTTTTTTATAAATTTACTAAAAATTACCAGTAGCCTATTACATGGTATTCAGAGTGAGTTATTGAGAGACACCTGTTATTAGCCTACGGCATTTTTTGGTTTAGCTGAAATATATACCAAATGTGCTCTAGCTCTATCTGTGTCCTGATCACAACCCAAAACATTTTTTTTTCAAAATAGTGTTTCATTACCCCGTTCCAACTGTCCTTAGCAAGGGACATGGCATACATACAAAATCTACCGTATCCTGATATCTAGGATACCCGACAAAATCTGACAAATCACGTAATTTGTTGTATACTTTCACCTAAAAACACGCTCTTCATCAGACAATTTTACATTATGATTACCAGACCCTTTGGTAGAATTTGTATGTACGGGGCGCGAAGAGATTTTCGAACAGCATCACAAAAAAATTATTTTAACAGACGGACTTTCCAAAAACTTCAGACAATTGGCCCACTTTTTTCTACGTATATGCGTGCTAGGCTACCAAATGTTCTATATGTGACAAATTCTTGGCACACCCCTGAAGTTGGTGCACACATGACATAAAAATTTTATTAGCGATTCTACTAGTTTACAGTTTTAATTCAGCCAACTCCAACTAAGTAGGTAAGTAGGACATTTTCAGTTCGCGGTTTGGAATATTTTACCAAACGTAAATATGAGCTAATTTTTCTACGAAAATGTGCACGAGTGCCAAAAAACAGACAACAGGGTTGTATAGTAAACACTAATGGCCTAACACTGTCGTACAAAATCAACCAATATTTTTTAGGCATCTGAAGTTTTGAAACATTTAGCCTCAAAATGCAGCTATGCTAGAATCTTTATTAATAAAATCGAGTTGTCGCGTAGGATGGACGGCAACGAGACGGCCACAAGACGGCCGCCACAAGACGGCCGCAAGTAATTGACAGAGCACATATCCGTTTTCATTGTCGGTCGCTCGCCCTTTTTCTTTGCTACCGTGCGAAGAATGAGTCCGCTCGCCCTCTGGCTCATTGTTGAAGCTTCGTTTGTTTAATCCTCCCTTACAATGTCTCCAATGCCTATTTATTTATTTCCGGTATACAAAGGCGTATTTATTATTTCATATGCACAAAGGCGTATTTATTTATTTCACATGTACAAACGCGTATTCAAACCATTTTTGCACGAAAGAATCATATGTAATGTAAGTGTATGGACTCCGGAACAAGGGATACGCTGAATGAGGGAGTGAAGCAAACGAAAAACACCGTTTGCTACCCAGGGTACGCAAAAACACATAGACGGGATACACGCATTCCGTAACAAACACATGAGGAACGAAATCGTCCCAGTGTTTTTAACGGTGCATCAAACACCACCCGTGCGTAGCACGGGCTTCCCCTAGTTGAAAATAAAATTGAGCTTGGACTGGTTTTACTAAAAAAATTCAAGGACAGCCTACATCAAATACTAAAGTGATGTTTTCATAATGGCGAAACATAGGCCTAATTTAAGGTAAGAAGTCTGGCATCTGTAGGAAGTTGGCTGACTAAAACTAAACTTGTAGAATCACTAACAAAAATTTTGTTTTTCACGCCATGTGTGGGCTAACTTCAAGGGTCTGCCAAAAATTTGACACATGTACTGGTATTGGTAGCCGAGTACACATGTAGGCTAAGTTGAAAAAGTGTTGCGCTTACCAGAAGTTTTGTGGAAACTCGGGCCATTAAAATGATTTTTTTGAGACGCTGTTCGAAAACCCTTCCGTGCCCTTTACTAAAATCAGCTGGAATGTGGCAACGAAGCCAAATTTTGAAAAAAAAATGCCTTTTGGGTTATGATCAGGACACTATAGAGCACATTTGGTAAAAATTTCAGCTAAATCAAACATTGCCATTTTCCCTGTCCCATAGGAGATGTACCTGTCTCTTAAAAACTCACTCTTTAAGCAATGCCAGAACTTAACTAATCTAAAATATGCCAATTTGAAACCAAAGATGTATTGGGTGGGTTGAATGCGAGATAAAAAGCCCAATGAGGGATAATTTTATTCATGGGGAGACACAAAATGAGGACCATTTTTCTTGATGCTGCAGTGCCCGAGAGACATTTATTTTTATTTACGTTTAATGCAGCAGTGCCTGGAAACATTATTTTTATGTATATTGACTTAATTACAGACCAGTGCAGGAGGTGTTTTGCGTCATTCATAAAGCACAAATGTATTCTTAAAATAAGTAGGCTATGTTTCCTATGAAATGAGGGACTCAAATCGTTGCCTGTTAAATCGCGTGTCCTTTCCCCACGTAGTTTGCTTATTGCTACAAGTACAAAAAATTGCTATTTATCAAAACATAGTAGGCCTATAAGAACATTAGTCCTGAAGCTCTGAGACCTGACGGGACGATTAAAAGTAAAATTATTGTTTTACATTATTTTATCTATCTAGACTGTGTCTTCAAACAAGCAAATAACCAATTTGACGTGCTGTTCACATAATAAAATTCCTTCTTTCCAAAGCTAAGACTGATAGTTATTTTTTTCCCAGTCCATTACATGTCTTTTTTAGGTACGTTGGGTTGACTATGACCATCCTTCACAAATCTCACTCAATTAGCAGTTGCCATTTGGCCAGAACCATATACTTTACATTGATATAAATCACTTTTGTATTTTCTACTCTGACCAATGGCATATTTTTAGTTTTTAATTTTTTTACATTGCTCAGACGCAAAATTCCAAAAGATACTGCACCATTGCTGAAATATTGATTATATCTGCTACCCTTCCAAATGCTGGATAGATACAGCAAACCTTTCTTTTCTAGCTTCAATTAGGTCACTGTTTCAGCGAGCAGAAATAGAACTGCCCATTTTTGTTCGCCATTTGGTGACTGGTGACCGACATTTGTGAAGGTTGCCAATGACCTTGGATATCCAAATACATATGAATTGAATAAACTCACAAGCACTTATTTGCCAAAACCTATTAGCCATTTGGAAAGCAATGTTAAATTGTAGGCCTTGGGCCAACCATAATTTAATGTCTTAAAATGATCAGGTATTCAAAAGTTAATGCATTTCTTAAGCTTGTCTGCTTTTTATGCTAAATTCACTATAGACATTTTCAAAAAATCCAGATTAAATCCAAATTAAAAAAGGCCAGATTACTTCATAGAACATAAAGACTTAACCTACAGTACTTTTGGATAAAAAAATTGAGATTAAAAAATAGATCTAGTTTACTAGCAAAAAGCAATTAGCATGTCAATTTATACGTAGGCCTACTTCCATTCGCATACTGAGTGTTATAAGTGTTATGGCCAAGGTCTAACTTTAAAAGCGGTGAGAAACTGAAACATAAGCCTCGACCTGCATTAAATGCTACAAATTTCCCTTAAACATAGCACAACACACAGAGAATGCCTTTAAAACATGGGCTGTCTAAAATAGAAATTCAATTTATGCTTTACCACTTCAAAGTAAAGCACTGGGACCAGAAAATCAAGCAAAAAACAAAATGTTTTAGGCCTAAGTGTTAAATA
>JAHWFP010014085.1:113660-148697 GCA_023313725.1 Lithobius niger
AAGACTTACTCAATGCTCCTAAAATGTGTTTTAAAAAATAAATACTGCTGCAACCTTGCTAAAATGAAAATCACTTATCGCCTTTGCACCCCTCCCTCAAAAAAAACATTAAAATTCTATAAGCAGTCATAGCTATGTTATCTTCTCTATGCTGTTCAGTAAATCTTTATGTCAAATGCCTAGCGCTGCATAATGTGCCTAAGTTGTGTGAAATTTGGTGGTCGGTATATATGATTCATAGGTCTTTTGCAGTATGTAGGAAATTGCAATATTTGTAACCGCAGGATTCTTGATGAGAGCATTGTCTGGTTCGAAAGTACCAAACTTCTTGCAGCACCCCAGTGCACCCCTAAAATTATAAAATTATTAAAAAGCATTTTGGAGGAGGGTGATGGCTTGACACCAAGCAGGAGCCGAATTCCCCTGCATTTCTTTTAGCAAACAGTGAATAAAATAATAATAATAACGTAAAAAAAACGTTTACCCATGCACAAGTAAGATCTTCACAAGTCAGTTAAGGTCTTGCGTGTGGGGCCAACCACCCAAGATCTTAAAAAGTTTGATAAGATCTTGATTGTTTAACCAAGATCTTGTCTCCTTGGCAAGATTTTAACAAACTTGGCAAGATCTTGATAAACTTGCAAGATCTTGACAAACTTGGTAAGATCTTGACACACTTGGCAAGATCTTGTTTGCCTTCTTGCAAGGTCTTGGCCAAGATGCTGACCTGGGAATGAGCGAAACATTTTACAAAGATGCAGTTAAAATGCTTTCAGGTAACTCTATAAGCATCTCGCATACAACGCAGAAAGACTGGAAAATTTGAATTCCAACAGTTATAGGGGTAACCTACTATTTGTTTAACGTTTTGGGACAGCAAAAGAATCGGTACGCAAAATCTCTCACCAGCGAAACACCAATTGCTGAGCGAGAGAGGAAACTTGCTTACGAGCATCTCAGCTGAAACGGGCAATAGATGGTACACGTAGTACCATCTAGCATCCGAGGTTGATACTAGCAGTGCAACCGAGAACCAAAACGAAACATCGTTTCACTCAGAGCAAACGGAGACTAATGCTGACACTGTTCACGTAAACACAGTTCTAAATAAACCTAACGTTAGATATTCTCATCCACATTTAGTCTTTGATGTTGGAAGTAGACCAGAGATATGTTTATTGGACACTGGTTCATCACTTTCGTTAATTACTAGCACAGCAGCACAACGTATGCTTAGAAATTTCAGTGTAAAGTGTACTACGCTTACGATGCCAACGCCGGTAAGTTTACTTGGAAATAAACAAATTAAAACAGATAGGAAAGTAGTAACTACTATAGAGAAATGTGAATTTTCCAGAAATCAGGAATTTGTTATCATATCTGATGGCTCTTTTGGTAATATTTCAGTACTATTAAGATACAATTTTCTGTCTAACAAGTCAGATGCATTAGCAATAAATTGCCCTGATAATGTTTTAAGCATTGGTGATTTAAAATTCCAAATGTCAGCATCACCAGAATTAGCTCATGTTGCTTATAACCAAAATAAGGAAATAATAGAGATAATTACAGGCCTAACCATATTTACGTAGCCACACTTAACGTAACTACAGACGAAGAAGGTGATGATACACCTAAATCTACATGGAATTGTACACCTAAGCAACAACTCATAGATATCACAGTCTCTTTATTATGAAACGAGGTAATTCCACCCAATTGTGAATTCAGAATTACCGGAATTTTGCATTTTCCATATCCCGAAATCCAAACAGGAGCATTCGAACCCGAAAACGGCGAATTTCCTGTACGTTTGGCTCACAGTCTTATTAATACAACTTCCACAAGTATTATTCCAGTAAAGTATTAATTTTAATGCTTATGACGTAGCACATCCTAGGCAAATCCTAGGCACGTACACAACTGCTATTATAGATTACGAGGACGAAACTTCCGTAGATTCAGTAAACTCAAAGTTACCCACCACGAGTCCCAATGAGACAGCTCAATCCCCAAATCCCAATGAGGTAGCTCAAAACCCAAGTCCCAATGAGGTAGCTCAAACTGCAAAGCCCATCGAGATATCTTATTTGCAAGCCAAACAAAGTGAAAGCTCATCAGAAGAGACAGCTAGGATACAAGCTGATGCTTCCAAGCCTGAATCGAAAGAAGAGCTCGATGCGGACTGAAACATAAGTTTGCATTTCCTGATTTAAATAAGGAAGAAACTGAGGAATTTCTAGATATGTTAAGAATTCATCAGGATTCATTTTCTAAAAACGATTTTGATCTTGGATGTTATGAGGGATATGAAGTTTCTATAGATACTGGTAATTCTCAGCCAGTAAGTTCCAAGATGTATCGAGTTCCCTTTCACCAACATGAATTATTATATAAATATCTTGATGAAATGCAAAGAGTAGGTATAATCAAAGAAAGAAAATCTGGATGGTTATATCCATGTCTCATGATTAAGAGAAGGCCATATGGTTATTGAGTAGTCGTAGATTTAAGAGGGGCCAATTCTGTTTTTGAAAGTGTAAGTGTACCAATACCAACTGTGACAGAGAGCATGGCACACCTAAGTGGCGCTAAGTATTTTACACGTCTAGACTTTAAGTTTGGATTTTACCAACTCAAGTTAGCTGAATCAGCTAAGCATAAAACATGTTTCTCAGCGAATTCTAAGACATATTTCTTCAACCGGCTCCCAATGGGCCTTAAGACAGCTCCAGCTCGCTTCCAATTCTGCGCACAGCAGATCTTTGCAGAGGTACTAGGTGTTAGACCATTTCGCCAGCTGTCCTAGTCCTTGGAGATGTTGCTCTTGGACAGATAAAACTCCCCACTCTTAAACATCCTATTGTTAGTCCTGGCAAGCTCTCACTCCACTGTTCCCCTTTGTTGCAAGACACTATGCTTGCAGGGTAACCATTGTTATCGTCCCTAGTGTTGGTTGTTATTCTGTTCAGTCCTTTTTTAGTTTGATATACTCCTTTGATGATCCTCGTAGGCACAGGCCGCCTTTCCCCAGACTAGTTGTTCGAGTGTGCTTTTACCACTATAAAATGTTAAGGGACAAAGTAGCCAAGCTGAAGGAGGCCATGTATCCATGTATTCTGCCTAGCGACGTGGCCGTGTTGCGTAGATCCGAGTTCTGAGAAGACGGATCCCAATACCTAGGACCTCTGTCAGGTGTAATGGAATGTGCCGGCCGCCATTCCGACCAAGTACTGTAAGTCAACCCGTTCTGATATTTACCCTAGTGACTACCCCAACATGGCCCTCCTACGCATTGCTAATTCGCTCCGGCATGCCCTAATTTAATGTCAACAATTACGTTAACGTCCCGTTGCTTGTCAGCGACATGTGATATTTTGCCGTGTAAATTAACTGTGCAGTTCGAAGATTAAATACAGGAGTTATTCACAGTCCCCAACTCAAAGTCTCATGTGATTCTTCTGTTTTTCCACTAGTACAAAATTGCTTGACCCACGATCCACGGACTAATCTCTGGCGTCCTTTTTGACCCCAACCCGCTTATTCCAAGATCGTGCAAGGGACAAACTTCCTGTAGGGATTGTCCTCGAAGCGGTTTAGATGTAGGCATCCCGCGTCTTCTTTTGAAGCTAATGAAACTGCCCAACATCTTTCATTTCATACATCATCTTTGCTCTTAAGGAGACGTAAACGCCCCCGAGTCCACATTTTTGGTAGCAATGCTGTGCAACCTTCTAGCAGTACATTTTTGGTAGCAAGTGTTGATTATTTTTCGTAGCAGATTGTTTTCATTGCTCCGCTACACATTTTGGTAGCAACAATTTGGTAGTAACAATTTGGTAGCCTAGTAGCCACTATTTTAGCAACCTGTGTAGCAATGTTATGACTTTCGGCAGCCAACTTTGTACTCAACTAAGAATATCCTAACACATTTCCCTACGTGACCTAATTTCCGGACATCCTATACAAGCGCTACGACCCTCTGTACCTAGGCCTCAGTGACTTTTCACCTCTGTACGCCTCAACCCTGTACTCTAACCTAAGCACATTTTGCTGCAATATTGAGAGGACTTACGATGCTCGGCTGAATGTTACCGTAATCAACGTAGACATACTCCTAACCTGCAATCAACCACCTGTAGAGATTTAATCCAATATTCGTATATTTTCATATCGGCTTTACACTTTTGATAAGAAGTTTTGCAGTGTTTCTATCATGTGAATTTGTATGTACTTTCCTTTTCAGAGGTATTAGTATCCTTTACTTATTTATTGAGTGATGCTTATGGGATGATGTTGTGTATAACTAATGTAGCGTAGTTTAATCTACACAGTCAATTGTGTTTTATGAGTGATTGCAATCCGCTTGTGTCGACGTTGCGTAACGACAAATCAGTGAAGTACCCTTTGCCCTTTGCTAGATTTTATCGCTAAGCCTTGTATGCTTTCCCGTTTGCTGCAAATATAGATAAAGAGTTTGAGGCATGATTTTGTTAACGAGTTTGAGTAAACGTAATCACTTTGGTCCTGGTCAGCAAGCGCTACTTACCGTCGTCCCCTAACGTAATGCATTCCCAAACATAATAATTAAAAAAAAACGTTGCATCTTGACCTTAAACAACGTTAACCTGTCCCTTTTATTGTGTTTTCCACAAGTTTTAATTTTTGTTTTGATGCTGCGAAAATTTACTTTTAACATCAAAAACCACACAAGTACTCCCCTGAATAGTGGTTCACCCTTCGGCCTAGTTTTAACAGCTCAGGTCACCCCTTATCTACTAAAGCGTAATCATTTGAGTTACTGCATGGGATTTTAATGTATTCAAGTCACTTTTAATGCCAATTACTGATTTTTCAATGGTAAATGGTCTAATTTATCAGCAATTTTCCATATTTTCCATGGTAAACCATTCTGTTTGAATATTTTTCAATGATAAATATTAATGAGGGCCTGCCCCCCACCTCGTGGCGTGATTCGAATTCCCTGCCCCTACTTCATTGCCTTTTCTGCCGGTGTTGTCTACATATCACATATTTTAATATTGTCACCCAGCTATTTAACCCTCCCGGGATTTTTTCTTCTACTACAGCTTCCTCTTACCTTCCCGGTATTTTTTCCATGGTTTTACACATTTGTTTTCCGGATTCTCCGTTCCATCGCGATTTTCGTAGATATTCGTAAATTTTTCCCTTCCGCTGTTTTTCTTTTCTCTTTGTCCGTGTGCGTAGCATGGCGCTGTGGTGAACCCTTGTATCAACCTCTTATGTAAGCGTTTGTATCTTTTGCACCTTTGTATCTCGTCGTGATTTTTCGGTTACTGATTCGATATAAATTCGTCAATGAGGACCGTGGTGGCTTACGGTCTGAGCCTCGGGCAAAAGGGTGATGTGTCACCCTCCCGTGCGCTCTACCGACTGGACAGTGGCGCGACTGCAACGATAATCAACCGTATTGATGTACCACGCCAGCGAGATTTCACCTGCAAGGTCCGCGTCGAGCTGACCACGACTGGTGCCTTCACCATTGGATACAGTGTTGGTGATGTGTACATTGTGGGTGTGACTCCCGACGGCACATGGTACAAGAACTCTGTTTTACTACGTGATGTCGTCCTGGTCCCTAATGCAAGGACGAACCTTGTTTCTCTCGGTATGCGTCTGCGCTCGGGCTATAATTGCAATACCCGCCGAAGGGGTATCTATGTTCGCACCGACAAGAGGCCTTACCCGCTTAATTTGTGCTTCGGTGAAAAGGGTAACCTTTTCGAGACGTATGCAGTTCAAGTGTCCCCCCTCTGCCACCGAGAAATAAACCTAAGCCTAGGCCTAGCTCATGTTTTCAGCCACGACTGGACGCACAAGCTCAACTCGTACCTCAGTTGCAACAACCAATCCAGTCTCCGGACCAACACTTACCCGGTTCGAAGTAATTGTTGGATGTGTGCGAGCCAATACTGCACCAAACTGGCACTGCTGAAGCTGGTTTGCTAGAGGGCCCAAACCCTTTCTCTCATCCACCACAAATGACCCTCTTCCCATGCCTACCGGAGGGTAGTGAAGTTGCTGAAGAGACTGCCGAACCAAGTCCTCTCACAGGCCCCTTGCCTAATGTGGACTTTGTCAACGCCCCTTACGAAGCTTGGGCTTTCTGCGGAAGTACGGAAGCTCACCCGCCAGATCGTGATCCTGCCACTTTTAAAGAAGCCATGGCACGCCCTGATAGAGACCATTGGAAACGCGCTATCCAAGCAGAGTTATACATGCTGGACGGTCTCACCATATGGGAGTTCGTCCCTCGCCCCCTGGGAGGAAGATACTGCGGTCTAAATAGGTCTTAACCCGAAAATATAATTCCGACAGATCCCTCCACAAATATAAGGCGAGACTTGTCGCCTGTGGCTGCAACCAAAGGCCGGGCATCGATTTCCTTCATAGTGACTCACCTGTCGTCAAGGCCCTATCCTTGAAGATACTGCTAAGTCTAGCAGCCTCCAGGTCTAGCTCTGTATGCTGCTACGATGTAGCTTCGGCCTATATCCGCTCACAAATTAACGTGGAGACCTACCTGGCGCCTCCTGCGGGATGCCCTAGACCCCCGGGGATGTCGTTTGTCATATTTTAAAAGCCTTATATGGTCCTCCTTCTTCAGGCCGGTGTTGGTTCCTACACCTTCGCGACACCCTCGTCAAGTGCGGGCTCTGCCAACTCCAGAACGACTCGTGTGTATTCATTCGGAAAAGGGACACAAGGTTCATGGCAATGTGTGCTCACGTGGACGACTGCTTGTCTAGTGGCGACGATTCACTAATGGACGAGGTTGCAGCAGATATAAACACCCATTTCACCTTCATCCGGACTTCTAACATGTTATATTTGGGCTACTACCTTGAGGCGAATGAGATCGGCGTCTCCCTGTCGCAACCGAAGTACATTGACCGTGTGGTGGAGGCCCTACAACTGGAGAACGCCAAACCTGTGCACCCCCCATTGGTACTCTCACAACGCTTGGACGATTTTTCTGAGTCGCCGCCGTGCGATGTGACAATGTATCAGACTATTATAGGCTCACTGCAGTATATAGCCCAAGGATCAAGACCGGACAATCCCTTCCCCGTTTGTTCTCTATCCCGCTTCTCACAAGCCCCGAGAATAATCCACCTTGAGGCGGCTAAAAGGGTCGTGAAATATTTACGTACAACCCGATCTTACCAGATGATCTACCCTTGGGAGCCCCTGCCGGCCTCACCAGTTCCTCTGACGCTTCGTGGAGTACCACATATGATGGGAAGGGCTTTTATGGATTCATGGTGACCGTCTACGGTGCAGTAACTGTATTCTGGAAATCCAAGAAACAAAGTGTCACGTGCTTAAGCAGCACTGAATCCGAGTTGGTCGCTGCGACAGAGTGTGCTCGGGAACTCCTGTGGACCTATGACCTGATCTCTGAGCTCGGAGCAGCGCATCCGTCGGATTACCCTCTGCCACTTACCACTGACAGCCAATCCTTGATTGCCCTTGTCCATAAGCTTGACTTGGGCGCACGATCAAAGCACTACGTCAGGAAGTTGGTACCTACGCGACCTCGTAACGAAGGGGAAACTCGACTTACGCTATGTCCCCACTGAGGCTTTGATACCTGACGTCTTTACGAAGCCTGCCGGGTTCGCCCGTCTGCGGTCCTTCCTATGAGCTCTGGGTTTATTTATTTCTGCTCCTGTAGTGTGAATCAATGCTATTTACTATGTATTTCTTGTGTATTTACTGGTCTAACGTAACTAACTTACCTTTTAAATCTTTTTTACTCCCATAATGTAGCGTTCCGACTGGTGCCTTAACACATAATTCCGTTTTGTTTTGCGATGTCATTTATCCTATGCGATTCGGCTGCCTTTAGCCCTTGTTGGGCTATGCTCTAAGGCTTTGTGATATGTTTCTCTTTGTTCTAGCACTTGTTAGTTGCTAAGTTGCATTGCTGGTATTATGCCCTTCTTGGGCTATGCTCTCTCCTACCCATGTATTTTCCCATTTGCGTACTCTTTCCCTTGTTGGAGATTTGCTTCCTATGTTTTCCTGAGGTAAGTGTTCGTTTCCAACGCTCTGCTACCAACGCTCTGCTACCCGCTCTGTTGCCCTTTTTCATGCCCACAACGGGGGGGGGGAAACAACCCAATAAATCATTATAATTGTATTTAATTGTGTTTATAACAATTGTAACAATTTTTTTTTTGCAAATTGTCCTTCAATGTACGTGACAAATGTGATTTCCCATCCCTTTTTCACCTGTTATTTTCTAACTTGTGTAGGGTTGTGACCTCACTCTGGGCGAAAACTTGCCAGGCCTTGAGGGGGAAATGTTAGACCGTTTCGCCAGCTGACCTATTCCTTGGAGCTGTTGCTCTTGGACAGCTAAAACTCCCCACTCTTAAACATCCTATTGTTAGTCCTGGCAAGCTCTTGCTCCACTGTTACCCTGTGTTGCAAGACACTACGCTTGCAGGGTAACCATTGTTACCGTCCCTAGTGTTGGTTGTTATACTGTTCAGCCCTTTTTTTAGTTTGATATGCTCCTTTGCTGATCCTCGTAGGCGCAGGCCGCCTTTCCCCAGACTAGGTGTTCGAGTGTGCTTTTACTACTATAAAATGTCAAGGGACGAAGTAGCCAAGCAGAAGGAGGCCATGTAGCCATGTATTCTGCCTAGCGACGTGGCCGTGTTGCGTAGATCCCAGGTCTGAGAAGACGGATCCCAATACCTCGGACCTCCGTCAGGCGTAATGGAATGTGCCGGCCGCCATTCCGACCAAGTACTGTAAGTCAACCCGTTCTGATATTTACCCTAGTGACTACCCCAACATGGCCCTCCTACACATTGGTAATTCGCTCCGTCCTGCCCTAATGTCAACAATTACGTTAACGCCCCGTTGCTTGTCAGCGAGGTGTGATATTTGCCGTGTAAATTAACTGTGCAGTTCGAAAATTAAATACAGGAGTATTCACAGTCCCCAACTCAAAGTCTCATGTGATTATTCTGTTTTTCCACTAGTACAAAATTGCTTGACCCACGATCCACAGATAACCTCTGGCCTCCCTTTTGACCCCAACCCGCTTATTCAGAGATCGTGCCTGGGACAAACTACCGGTAAGGCTTGTCTTCGAAGCGGTTTAGATGTAGGCATCCCGCATCTTCGTTTGAAGCTAATGAAACCGCCCAACATCTTTCGTTTCATACGTCATCTTTGCTCTTACGGAGACGCAAACGCCCCCGAGTCCACATTTTGGGCCTATTGTACCGTTTATCTTGACGATTGTCTCTTGAGTAGTCCAGATCTTAAAACTCACATCAGTCATGTGAATCGAGCACTAGAACTAGTCACTCATTCCGGACTGAAACTCAGCATTGAAAAATGCGAATTTGCTCGAAAGGAAGTCAAATTCTTAGGTTTTGTGTTAGATGAAAACGGGATACAGCCTGATAGTGATAAAACAAAGACTATGCAACAGTATCCTACACCTAAAACGCCAAAACAAGTTCGTTCTTTCCTTGGTATGGTAAATTTCTATAGAAGGCATATCTCTTCATTCACAGAGATGTCACAGGTCTTGTCTAAACTCACAAGAAAAAACTGTAAATTCATATGGGGCCTAGAAGAAGAAACAGCATTTCAGCTACTAAAGCAGGCTATGATAAAAGTTGCAACATTGAAGCACCCTGATTTTTCTAAACCCTTTTTCCTAGAAAAAGACGCAAGCGGTGTAGCGATCGGAGGCTGTTTATCTCAGTATCATGGAGGAATAAACTACCCTCTGGCCTACAATTCCCGAACCCTCACTGAGGCGGAAAGAAAAGAGGCTACTACAACAAGGGAAATTCTGGCTATCATTCATTGTATCGATTCATTTTGTTGTTATTTACTTGATAAGATGTTTTTCTTAACGACCGATCATTTAGCAATTCGCTATCCTTGTTGTGCCTCATCCCCCCCCCCAAACTCGAAAGAATCTTGCTTCAGTTGCGAGCATATGATTCATATTATGTCATAAATCGGGCCAACTTCTAGCGGTTTTCGATGCACTTTCTCGTATAGAGATACCAGTCGCTGCGCTAGGCAGTCAATTTCCTGACTGAACACGACAGCACCTAGTGGCGGAACAGAGAAACGACCCATACCTAGGCGATATCATAAAACGCCTTAAAGATCAGTCCTCAGAAGATCTGATCGATGCTTCAAGTAAAAGAAATATCTTTTACAAGGACTACGACAGAATTCTGTATAGAATTCGGCTAGCTGACCCTTCTAAAGGTCGGATGGATAATCTAGCACAGATGTGTATACCAAAATCTCTACGCAACTATTGTATCAGAGATTACCACTCAACACCAGCTGCCGTACATCGCGGATCACAAAAAACTAGAGATTTAATAGAACTACATTGTTATTGGCCTAAGATGTACGATGATATTGCTCATTACGTTAAGACTTGTCAAGTATGTCAAGCTTACGTTAGACCTACCAAGCCACTCAAGGCTAAGGGCTTACCAACCTCTACAGAGACCAGGTTATTCTTGGAGCCTGGATCTCATAGGACCTTTGAACAGAAGCGTTCATAACCATGTCTATGTAATGACCCTAATTGACGATTTCAGTCGTTACGTAATTGCAGATGGAATTCCCGATAAGAAGGCTGAAACTATAGCTAATAAGTTGTTCTCTCATCTTATTCCTAGATAAGGAGCAACAGTGCAACTAAGTGGAGACAACGGAAGCGAGATAAATATTGCTATTGTGGCAAGATTGGCTAATTTGTTCAATATTGAACAGATAAATTTCACTCCGAACACATCATGGGTCGGAGGATCCGTAGAAGCAGCAAATAAGAGAATAGAGACAGTTTTACACAAAATTTCAGCTAGTTGTCCTGAAAATTGGTGTGAATATCTCGAACTAGTGATGATAGCTCTGAATGCAGTCAACGACATTAATTAGTTCACACTATTTAGATCATGGGTCAGAATTCAGATGGTCGAGTGCACTACCTTTCGAACCACCAAGAATTTGTTACGATAGTGACGACACTATAGTTCGTCTAGAGAGTAGACTTCAAGCAGCATTCGAAGTTGCTCGAGCACATAACTGGAGACCAGTTAAGAGACAGGAAAATTTTTATGATCACACAGCACGCACGTATCGTTTTCTTGTTGATGACTATGTACTTTTACGCGACTTCTTACCAATTAACCCTTTCCTTCACGTATACACTTTTCTACGCATCTGCATTATTAGCGAACATACACATTTTTACGCGTCTCGTGCATCTCGCGCAATAACATTAAATGTGCGAGATCGGCGCACGATATCGGGGATTCCCGTATATCAATTGAAAGCTAAGATGTTCTTCTGTCTTTTTTTTGTTGCACTCAAACTAATCCTGATTGGCTAAGAGGGCTTCAGCCGTACCTGAAAAGCCAATGAAAATCGAGCTTGCATACGCGCGTCGGGCAGCACGGCAAGATGGCTTCCTCTGCCAACACAATGTCCGATGCGGCCGCTTTAGCCGAATATTTTGATTCGGCCAGTGATGAAAGTGAACTGGAAGGCTTCGAAATTGTTCCTAAAGTCACAGTGGATGACTTAAGTTGTTTGGATATAGACATCAGTGATGTTAGCAGTAGTGAAACCAGTGAATATAGTAGCGATGACGATGTAGCGTTAGCGAATCTTGTTCAACGATCGGTTAGGCCTAACGACACAAACGTGGCCGCTGCAAATGCGTGGAGCAATAAATACGATCTGATCGTAATTCCTCCTTTCACCGAACCTACTGGCCCACAGTTACCTGTAGGATTTAATTGTGCAACTGCAAATGCTGTTGATTTTTTTCAACTTTATATCGATAAGGGATTCATTTCTGATTCTGTACGTGAAACAAACTTGTACGCTGCTCAACGCCAACAACTGCAACCCGATCCGTACTGGACTGACACTAACGAGGATGAAATAAAAGCTTTTATTGCGCTAAATATATTGATGGGGATTATTCAATTGCCAAACTATCATGCATACTGGAGTACTAACGAGTTTCTCGGAAATCCTGGTTTCAAAAAAACTATGCCTGTGAAACGTTTTGAAAAACTTTGCCAATATATGCACATAAACGATAACGAAGACGAACCACCTAAAGACCACCCAAACTATGACAGACTAATCAAACTTCGTCCCCTTATTGAATTGTTAGGAAACAATTTTCAAACTTTTTACAAACCAAAACAAGCAAACAGTATAGACGAGGGAATGGTAAAATACAAGGGCCGTTTGGGTTTTGTTCAGTACATTCCAAATAAGCCGATAAAACGAGGAGTGAAAGTGTGGATGAGATGCGAATCAGAAACTGGCTATTTATCACGTTTTCAAGTGTATTGTGGAAAAGAAGAAAACCCAGGTGATGATGGCACAGGCTATCGAGTAGTTACAGAACTTTCTACAGATTTGCAAAATAAAAATTATCATTTGTATTTTAATAACTATTTTAGTAGTGTTAAAGCTTTTCAAAGATTTGGGAAAAAAATGGCATCGAGCTTGTGGAACAGTGCGCACAAACTGTAAAGGTTTTCCTGATGACCTAAAAGGGTTAAAAAAATGAAAAGAGATTCTAAAATCAGACAACAAGAAAATCTAACAGCTGTTGCGTGGCAGGACAAAAAACAAGTCAATGTTTTGTCCACCCTTAGTGATCCCGTAGATATCCAACTAGCAGACAGGAAAGGGGACAGAATGTGTTGCGAATTCCTCAACCACATGCTATTCGCGTATACATTGCGAATATGGGAGGTGTAGATCATCACGACCAGCTCCGGGCATGCTATCCTGTAGGCCGACCTTCAAAAAAGTGGTGGAAATATCTTTTTTGGTTTTGCCTCAACTCTGCAATTGTGAATGCTTTCATATTAGAGAAATCCTCCAGCACCAAAACATTCGTGAAGAAACGCAGAGTTCACCTCAATTTTCGCCTGGAATTGGTGTCACAACTGCTAAGTGGTGTCAGCAGTAGAAAAAGAAAAAAATCCAGAGGCCTCCATTTCTTCACCAACACGTGTTGCTACAACCCCAACATCAGTGGCTGGACATCTTAGTGTTAGACTGCCTGGTCTTCGAACAACTTGTAAATATTGTACAAAAACAAGATACAAAAAAAGGAAGGAAACTGTAGATGGTTGCCAAATTTGCCAAATTCATTTGTGTAAAGTTGAGTGCCACACGGGATACCATGCATCAGCGATGTAGGAAGGTAAGGGCAATAAAGAAGCAACAAATGGTGTACAATTTTGTGATTTATTTAGGTTTTTTTTTTAATTTTTAATTTTTTTTTTAAATTTCCACTTTAAATTGCCAAAACATAATTATTTATCAGTCCATTTACATTTTTGAGGTCATATTCTTGAAGCCTGGACATTTTAGAACAAAAAAAAAACTTGCTATGGTGCATTATGAATAGTTTACGAGTTATAGCCTAATTTCTAATGTGATGCGCGATTGTGGAAAAACTGGCAATTTTCACTGAGGAAATGGGGTAGAAAATACTTGTAAATGCGTGCGAAGTAAAGGGTTAAACAAATTTCTCAGAAATTGCTTCGAGCATGGACAGTTCCGTTCAGGATTATGGAATTCGTAAATAACGTTATCGTTCGTATTGTACATTTCTTGGATCCACTTAAAGTTGTTCGCGCACATGTAAACAATTTAAGACCATGATTCCTAAGAACGAATAACCAACCTATTCCTTTCAATGGACCTACGGATCTGGAACTCTCTGAGCAGCTCAACAGAACCTTAACGGAAGCTGAAATAAAACTACAAAAATACATAGCACAGTCGTTGGAGGACCCAACAGATCATTTATCAGAGATTCAAACGCCAACATTTGCACTTTCCGAAACCGACGATGCAGCTAGCAGTTCAGAAACGGGCCTAACTAAGAAACGCAAACGCGTCGAGCCAAAATCGGCCGCTTATTTACAAAATAAATACCGTAAAATTGATTATGAACTTAACAAACAAAGAATGTTTGGTTCCACGCGTGATTATTATACCCGTTGTAGTAAATGGACACCAGAAATTAGGCTGCGTCTGCAGTTGGAAGAGGCAAACGTTGACGATGAGTAAAAGGTTGTATATTCATCAGAGAACAAAGAAACCACGGCGTCTACGTGGAGAGCACACACACGCGCTCTGCATGTGGGGACCCAAGTGAGGAGAAATGGAACTAGCTTTCCTGAAAATAAAGTACGGAGGCTACGCGCAGACAGCGGCGCATTTTCATTTCTCATAGTATTTGCAAATCGGCAATACGAAACATATTTCATGGCATAAAACAAGAAATAACTTATGTATATTGTGTTTCAAGATGTAATGTAATAATAAATTGTACACGGGAAACACGTAGTTGTTTTCGAAAATACTATTATTGAAAATTCGGAAAAAATGTACAAACAAATAACATGAAAATACAAAAAAAAATATACATTCGAAACAACATACAATTACAACAATTTTAAAATTAAGAAAGCACGAACCAAAACCATAATTATGTACAAATATAATATTACAGTTACAGTACAAAAACATTTATATTGACAAATCAAAAGTAAAATGTGACATATTTCCAAACATATATTGTAAAAAAAAATAGAGAAAAAAAAATTACAGCAAATATTACGAAATTTAAGTCACATAAAACAATGAAAATGAAACGAAAAAAATTATGAACTCAAAATATGTACGTACAGGTACAACAATGACAAATATCGAAATACGTAATTTAAAACAAATTGGACATAAACAATGAAACATTATTGAATAAAATAAATGCACGAAAGAATCAACGAGATAACATATAAGAAAAAAAAAATGAACACAGTACATTGAAAATCGAATACCTGAAATAGAAAAAAAATTAAGAAATCATGATCACGAATTTAAGAAATTTGATTTGCTATAATGGCCAAATAATTGAAATAAGAAGTAAGAGTAATGAAATGAAAGTTTTACTTGGGCTTAAAGCCTTAACATTTGCAAATTTAATGAAAATTAATCAAAATAAAAATTTAATTTGGAAGACTTCCAGAAATCTGTGATCACAAATACATGAAAATCAGCAATGAAAATATTTACAAATTATGTACAGAAACGGAATAGCCGTTACCATTAAACGCATGTCAAATTTGACCACACCGCTTACTTTAGAGGCGGGTCGAATTCTGCGATGACGTTGACGGCCCTAATCGTCATCACCGCTATTGGTTTCGCCATCATTGTGGTCATTTTAAATAAAATAGTAAATACAGCGGATTAATATTCCTTTCAAAAAAATAGTAAAATGCTTGAGAAATTGACATGTACGTGGCTCATTGCAATCATAAAATATTTTGCACATAGCGAAACATGACGTATCTTTAATTTCTCTCACGTTCATAAGAACAATATGGAGAGAAATCACTGTGGTCTGTAGACGGGAGGAGTATGTTCAAAGCAACAAAATGGTAGCTTGAACAGGTTCCTTCCCGACATTATTATTGTACTATGATTATATGAAATTATTTTCAGCAAGGATGCTATTCATTCCCCCATCCCCCCCCCATTAACCAAAAGTTAATTGTGTAAATAATAACAAATTCAAAACAAGTATTAACGCAGAAATATGCGGCAAAATTTCCTAAACGGTAGTAAGCTATTTTATTTTATAGAGAGTTCGAATGCACAGCGGAAATTCTCCTACGCGCACAGAGCCTCAACCTCCAGTGCCTTGTCGCGCTGCCGCGCTTGTTGCACCTAATGGCTTACAAATCAAAATTACGAGGTTAAACTCGATAACCAAGTGGATAATTACCGGATACGTCAGTATTGATGTTTTATAAAACACAAAATTGGAAAATTGTCATTTAAACCTTTGGTTAAGAACTATTTTTTCAAATTATTCGCCCCCCCCCCCTACCAAATCAGTCTGAACTTACGAATATCAACCCACATGACTAAAATAAGAAAACTCATTCTTGGACAACGAAAGGGTACCATGAATAATTAAGCAAATGAGTACGGATTCCTTTTCCAAGAATATTTGAACAAAAATGTAGCGGAACATTCATTTTCATAAATTTGATTGAAATTATGAAGGTTTAGGATGAACAGTAAAATAATTATTTTGCAAATAAATGCTTCAAGATGGAAATTGGACAAATTGTACAAGTATAGGATACCATTTAAAATTTTACATCCATAAGTAATGAATCATAAAATTCAAAATGTATACCAAAAAAATTAATTTAATATTTCAGTTTTACATCCATAAGGAAATGAATTATAAAACAGAATATTAAGATCTTATACAGCATGACAATTTGTACAAATTCTTGCTTAGGCAGTTCAAAATTAAAAGAATAAGCAATAATTGCACAACATGTAAATCACATTACGTTGATTTAAATCATCTTATCAAAATTAAGTCTTACCCGGACGGCCACCGTATACGGCCTAGTCAACCAAAATCAAGAATGAAGCATTTGCATTTAGCACAATTTATCATTGCTTTTGAGAACCATTGATTTAAAGTGAATGTTCAAAAAATATATATATAGCAAACAATGATATATTTTCTTTCTCAAGTAAAGCAATAATATGATTTTGCATACATATATCTCTATATTTAGATTTTTTTATTGTCCAAAAGGAGCAATAATGTAAATTTGAATTTAAATATTGCATTTAAACATAATTTTCTTGAAAAATTTTTAAGAAAGGCAATAATTGCCATTTGAAATCAAATCTGACATTTAAATTTGTGTAAATTACACATATGTCGTACTAAATACGTTTATACATATATTTTCTTTAAGATAATTGTAGACACAAGATGCAAATTAATTATGAATCGAAATTAATATTGAAATTTTCTTACCAGATCGTCCATTGTGGCACACTGGGCAAGTGGCACGGCAGGCAGCCGTACGTAGGCAATGCTGGAGTCCACTGCCGGACGCTCCTGCATTAACTTCGGCGATGGGGGCTAGCGGCGGCAGCGGCGGCGAATTGGCATACAAATCTTCCAGCGGAAGTTCCGGAAAGATTTCCAGTAGCGGTTCCGCAAGGCCGTTCCCTTCCAACATGGCCATAGCGTCCAAAGTTTGTTGCCTAAGTGCATATAAGTTCTCGGTGTTGCTGGCCCGTTGAAGAAAATTGGGGAACGATTCGTTCTCCACCGAAAACGGAAGGTAACACATGTACCTGTATGCAGGTAGGAATTCCCGGACAGTGGACTACAGTTGAGGAAATGTCCGGAATCCCTAAACTGCTAGGCCAACGTCGATTCCGGCAGAGGTATTTCTGCCTGGATTATCTTTGATGATTTCAAGAAAGTAAAGCCGAAATATATAATCCAGGGGATCCTCCCCTTGCAGCATGGGAGCAAATGCCAGCTCCCCAGACTCCCGATGTGGGCAAGTGGAAAACAATGCCGGAGGCTTCTCACAGAATTCATAATGGCTCCCGCATAGCAGGAACACTACGATGTTTATGGACATCATCCTAAAAAAGTACTTAATGATCTTCAGCATTTTGGAGCACGCACTCTTCTACAGGCGAGGACGTTTAGGAGGGCGATCCATTTTTTTAAGGAAAATCTGGGAGCAAGCGAAAAACGAAACGAACGGATTGAAGCACACAACTTCGTGTGAGGATAAAACTACCAAATTTTCACAAGTCCAAAATGTGACTCAGAAAGGGAAATAGAAAAGCCAATGGTTGCAGAGTTCAGGGTTGACGTCACGAAAAACTGGGGGTTACCTTTACCCAGGGACCAGCCCACCCCCTCTGCTCACCTGGTGAACATCAGCCATTGTTTACACGACCTCGACATACCTAAATTTTCAGGTTAGATCCGGGCAGCAAGCCTGATGATCCGGGCCCAGAACCCTTTCAACTCACCGACCACTCTCGTTTTATTGCCCCCCTCCCTCTTCAGTGGGGCGAAACATGCTCGTCAAAACCCATCAGCAGAGAAAAGGACGGTCAAAAGTACGTTGAAACTATTCACCCTTGACCATGGGAAGCAAAGATTGCTACCCAACCCAAAAAGCTAAAAACAGCACATTTCACTCCACAGTGAAAATGCAAGCCTACATTTTCAAATAAGAAATAACATAAATCAAAAGCACTGATTTTATGATTAAATATACATATTTTTTTACATCATATTGACACTTGATATGTACTACAAATTTGTAACAATATGACTAGTAACTTAGAAATCTTGTAACAACAGTATGACTTAAGAAAATGTTTTCTTGTCTTTCAGGAAAAAAAATCAGGTTAAGAAAGACGAAAAGTGTCATGGATGGCAGAGCAGAGCGAATGAGGGAAAGAAACATGGAAAGAAAGGGTCAAACCAGTGTGATGCAAAGATAAATTAAAAGATAAGTGATTCTTATCCATGTGGTAATGAATTATGAAACTCATACACCTTCCCCACCCTCCTTGCCGTCCGTGAAAATTAAAAGTTGCCATTAATAATGGAATATACTTTAATTTTTTTGTAATTTAAAAATGGAAATAGAACCATAATAAGTTGCCATAAAATAATGGGGGAGATAAAGGTTCAGTGCCATGAAGAATGAGGTACATTAGGTACATTTCAATTAGGTCCTACAAACATTGACATGCTAAATAAGCATGAGAATTTCTGGAACCTTTCATGTAAGTTCAGAACATAAAATAGGCCTATGTAATTTTCAGTCTAACAGGGAACAATTATTAGAGCCCGATATAAGGAAATAAGTGAGGTAGCTCAAATGTAAGGCACACTATTATAGTACCTCACACTTGTCAGAGTCAAAGTAGTGACTATGGGTCAATGGATTGGGCCACATTTTTGAAAGTCGAAGTAGTGACTATGAGTCAATGGATTGACTATGGGTCAATGGATAAGACCACGCTTTGTCAGAGTCAATGGATTGACTATGAGTCAATGTATTGACTACCAGATGAGACGATAATTGCTCATCGCCAGTTACTGAACAATATTCCAAGGGATGCAGGTCATTTCCAAGGTTCCATTAAATTATTCAAAACTAAAACAGCAGGTCATATGTACCGTAACACTGTATTAAGGACTATGAAACGCAGGTTTGCTAGAAACCTTGCAGATCAGATCATATATATAAAAAGGCTGCATTTGATATTGCTTAAAGAATAAGCACGAAAAAAATAAAGAAAAAATATAAAAGGAAAAATAGGATGTAGTATACTACAATATCGCTGCATAGATTGTTCTGGATAATAAGCAAATTTTGGCTGAAGTCATTAAACGATTCAGTCTACTAGTACACGCTGATGTCCAGTATCTAGGCTGCTCACGTTCAGGAGAGCCACCGTAACACAAGCTGTTACCCGAGTGTTTTGCCTTGTGCAAAAGCGCTCAAATTGGTTGCTAGTGGTTTTGTTGTTGTTGTTGATGTTATGCGACGCACGACACGCACACGCACAAAATATGAAATGTTAGTAGAGCTAGGAAAACAGTAGGCTCAGGGCTATCGAATAAGAAATTGGCATAATGTTGTATTCATAATAAAGGTGTTTCGTAAAGGGATTATGTGACGCCTGTGGGTGATTGGTCTCTTTGCAGTGTCACATAATTAGTCGAAAGGGTAATATACTATGAGTCTTTCTTAACAGTCACATAGTAATCAAAATGGGTGACAATTTTCACACGTAACTATCATACTACACATAAATAATGTAAATCAGAAAACATACACGGCATGACGAATGAGTAATACTACTCGATGTGCCGCAGATTGCCAATTCATAGCCAAAATATGGAGACTATTTTCATATACTGAAATATATGAAATATTGAATTTCAGTCTGGATTAAATGGTTAATTAGACATTTTTCAAAGCGTATGCAGACAGATTACACTTAAAATTGAGGCTAAGCAAGTATAGCTTTGGGAGCAATAGAAAATCCCCCCCCCCCCCCCCCCCGGCCATATCTTGATGTTCTAATCTATAAGTTGCTACCTAACCGCATGTTAGAACTATTTAAACTTAGTACTCGCCAGTTTCGATCTCATTCAGAGACCAAAAATTGAGAAACGATATAGAAATATACAAATTTCTGCGGCGATGTATAACCATGTTATGTTATAAAAGAAAACATTTTATTTATAAGAGTGTAATGCTATTGTATCCCGATGAAAACTTGTCTCCATTTGTATGGTGAATGAAAAAGTAAAGAAGATTGACAAAGTCAATCAGAAATGTTCATAACGAACTAGAAATGCACATGATTAAAGAATCATGAATTTGGCTTGAAAGAAACGAAACAAAGTAATAAATTACAGTCACAATTTGGCATCGAGTGACATTCTTCAAACTCGAAGAGGCAAAGAAACAAGATTTCAAAAGGAGAAAAAACCTTGAGTTCAAACATAGCGTGTAATATTGTCCATTCTCTTCTCGTTATCTAGCCATGCGAAACTGGGTCAAATGAGCCAGTAGCAACCAAAACGAAAACAGAGAGAGAGGGAAACTCAACACAGCCTTGAATGACCTTCGCCAGAGATGCGGCCGACTCAAGGGCGATAGAGCACACAGATGAGGAGATAGTACTCCACCCTCCCAAACGAAAGGGAAACCAGATGCCAATTAAAAGAATGAGGAGGAAGATGCCCTCATTCTTTTTCAGCTCAACAGCTACAAGCTTATAAAGTTGAAATGAACATTAGTTTAGCTACACTTTAGCAAACTTTAGCTACAAGTAGTTAATCCAAAAGTCCACCCAGATTAGGTTGCTAATATCAATGAGGCAATTAATTACACGGTACATGATACATGTTCTGGCTTTTGCGGGGTACCTTTTTACCTCAAAACGGGGTTATTTTTTCCTAGCCGCACAACTATTTTCGGAAATTATGGGCCAGTTGGTGAATGCAAAGCTCTTACTAGGGTCATGTAGAGTGATGTTTCTGATAATAAAAAAGCTGGGCTTGGAAGCTAAAATGCAGGAACCATTAAGGTACCGTGATTTTGGTTTGGACAGGGATTAAGTTCGGCTATAATTAAGCTTAATTAGTCTTTATTACAGAAACAATACAGCTAATCAATTATATGCATATTTTCATAAATATCTTACATTTATTAAATGCATGAACCATATATTACTCATGCTAGAACAAAAGTGGCTCCAGTAACTAATATACAGAAGGGGCCCATTTCAAAGAAGACCGGAACTGTGTACATTCCTTTGTAAATTGAACCAGTGTAATTACAGCTATTGTTAAATTGAGGATATGGCATTTCTAGCTACGACATTATTTATGACACGATCAGTGAAGCATAGAATTTCCGGAAGGAATTCCAATAAGTTTGGATCGTCATCCATGAACGATCACGATCCTAATCACAACAATTAATCTATTGCACAAAGGTGTGGAGGTGACAGTTCATTAAGTCAGCGAGCTACTCAAGCACACAATACAGAGAATCAGCTGATGCACCTCGAAAGCGACAATACAATGATTGACAAGCACAATGGTCCCTAATTTGCAATTAGGACCTAAACTGTCAAGACACACAATTTCTATAGAGCACACTAGTCAATCAAATAGATTGCTAAGCGATAACGCACTAGTATTTATGCGAACTTCAGGAATGTGGCTTTATCATTCAACTTTTAAAGGTTTACACGTTGCCACCATTCTCTGAGCCCTGTTATCCACGGACGTCTCAAGCCGTGCCGCACACCCAACGCACAGAGCCGGGAGACTGGAAGCCGTGTGACCGAGCGTCAGCTACGGCCAATCTTCACAGGAGCTTAGTACCTTTTCCGATAATCATAACAACGATTGTTGTGCTTAACAATAACAAGCCAAGTGCTTAATCCCTTAAGGCCAATCATTATTAACGATCCTTTATTAGGAATTATTCCAAATGCAATCGTAGTAAGAATGCCAATCACCAACTGTTGTTGATTTAATATAATCAAACCGATCTCGAATTACAAATCTTTATAACTCTATTATTGACCAGTGTGGTCCATATTTTGTACAACGGAGAGTCAATTAAATGCCCAGATTATTGTTGATTTGTTGCTTATCATTACGTCTCCCATTTGCAGTGCCATTTTTAGGTGTTATTTAGGTTGAATACAACTGATCCATCCTGACCATAATGGTTTATTTTGGGACAATTGCTCACTAGAATAGATCATTACATTTGGCAGGAACTGTGGCATCAACAGCGTTGACATTGTCCTTAGATTGATTATAATTCTGTTGCTGTTTGCCCTGTAGCCCTAGACCCCTGTTATCTAGGCTATCCGCACGTTTATTTTTTTTAATGGTTATCTCCCTGTTGACTATCCCCATTATTGTCACTTGATTGAACAGCCAAAACCTGATTTTTCTGAAAACCATTGTTGTTATTCTGCAGGAATTCTGTTGGAAACGTTGAAAGGCGATTGCAGCTTTTGTAAGGCAATGAGGCTAGATGTATGAGTGTTAGTGTACGTTATAGACTTAAGATTAGTACGTAAGTGCATGGCTGTGGGTCAATGCTTAATAAATACAAGTACAAGAACAAGCATTCTGTTGTTATTGGTTGCAGTACTGCTGGTTTCCATTATTATTATTCTGATTTTGCCTCTGGCCACCACCAGTATTGCCACCACCATTGTTGTTGTGCCCATAACTTTGTTTATATCCACCGTTAAACTGCGAGTTGTCCCTGTAACCATCATTACCATAATTCACGTTGGATTTATTACCACGTCCACCTCTAAAATTGCCATTAACTCTGTAGCCACCTCTGTTATCTCTAAAATTGTTGCCATTTTGAACCGTTGATCGACCCCGTTTCCATTTCTTGCCTGATTTTTCTGCCTAACAATCGCTAAATTTTCTTGTTTCGTGAGCAACCCCTCCTTAAGTGCCCGAATCCCAAGCACCTAAAACAAACTCTATAAATTCCTTACCCTGTGCCTGCTGCACTAATTCTAGCCTGCATCCATGCGGATACAGCTTTAGGTATGGCTTGCTCCAAAGTTCGTGAAAAAATTTTCCCTAAAATGTCCTCATCCAAAATTCCAACCACCTGATGTGATCCATCCCCAGGTGTAGTGCAGGAAGGTCCGCCCTTGCCCTGAATCGAACCCCTCAGAACATCTTACCCTTTGTTTACCCTATCAGCATTTCCGCCTGTTTTTGTACGCACCGGCGAATGTGAACGCATCTTTCTTAAATCTGGCAAAAGGATATTTTCCCGTTCCCCGTCCAGTAAATCCAAAAGAATAGAATCTGTTTCAACAATAGGTTCACTATCCCCTGGCATAGTCGGGGTGCTGGTCGAAATTTGACTAATGTCCATAAAATCATCCCCGTTAAGTGGCTTGTTTAATACCCGTTCCCTCGACGAGCGTCTAACCGCACCTCGAGTTGTTCTTCCCCTTGCTCTAGGCATTATTAAAGAACAAAAATTCATTTTTGTTACCCAAAATCAACTTAATTCCAACACCAATTAAAGTGATTAGTACTCTCCTTTATCTAATTTCCACCAGCACACCAATAATTACCAACACAACACTGCACTTTCCCTCAAATATTATACCAACCGTGTCACACTCTTTTCAATATCTGTCGCAAAATTACAACCGGCAATGTACATCCAATCCAATACCAAATCAATTTTCTTAATTAGTATGCAACACTCCCTAACATTCCCTAAAATAATGTTAACAATCAATTCAACACAATCCAGCATAAATCAATTTCAAATCACCACAAACAATCAGCTGCAACCAGGAATCAAAACTCGCAACTTCCTTCTTAAAAAAAAAACGTATACCCTTCAAAAGCCACTAAAATCCGCACAAAATCCACTTGCAGTTTCAATAAATCACCAACAATTTAAATTTCTACTCGCCAAAATTTCGTACTATAGCCTAGGCTAATAATAAATCAATACTACTCGAAAAATTTCTCAAACTTTTTACTTCTGCACCACTGTTATGATGGTTTTATGTTCCAGCATTACTGCAATAAAAGCAGGATGTTATTTGTTACACTGTGTCAATAAATGTAGAATAAATCACACAACAACCATAGACGGCTAACCTCCTTCTTTACTGCTTAGAATAACCACTACAACAAATAGTTAAAAGGTCTACACTTAATCACACAACCAACTACTTGTTGAGTATTTGATTTAAACACCGATAAAGGTTGACACCTAAACCTAGAGTTCCCTCACTCTAACCTCAACTCACTTGACACCTACGTTATTTAAAATAATGGCCAAACGGTATTTAAAACAATTTCGATTCTATTAATTAATAATCACTCTGATTCCTGATTGCTTAATAATAAGCAATCAATAACACTTCGATTATACTCATCTTCATTAAGTACGGCTCGCGTCTTGCAGAGAAGCCAAGTCGCTCGCCACCCAACAACTTTGAACACAGCTGATCGGACAAACGGAAAGCAGAACCTCACTCGCTCGAAGATGCCGCACAGGAGAGAGATAGCCTAGTCTCTTTTTGTGTCTTTTGCTCTGCTGTAATTCCCCGAATTCATGTTTCGAAATACAACCACCCAAATATGTCTTGAGTTCTCTAGAACTCTTCCCGTTTAGGCAAGATAATTGTTCGTTCTAGTAATTTGACTGGATGAATGCCGATACTGCAAACTCAAGCTAAACTGCTGCTTCTTATGAATTTTCCTTATATGTCAATATTTCTGATAATTTTGGTTGTGTCAACCATTTACCTGAATGCTTTCAAAGCTTCCTTATTTAAGAATTGCAATACTTTCTTTCACTCCACGTTTTTATTTATGCTTTTAATATTTAAGCTATAATTATGCCAACAATTATTTCCATCTATTAAATCATTCCATATGCTTTAAATGTCAATAATTAATAACTGCTTCAAATATGACTTTATTAATAACTTAATATCATAATTAATATCATAATTTATTAATTTACGCACTGATTACCATAACAGATAGCTAGACTGGTTATTCACGTACCCTTGTTAGTAATCCAGGCCGCATTCAAATACTGTGAAATCTACCTTGTGCATTGAATCACTTAATTATTATATAACTGGACTGTAAGAAGGAATGTCTCGAGGATATTAAAATCCTTTGTTTATCCATGCTTCTCTCTACGTTCTTCTTATTTTCGGCCATCTCAGTGTTTATTATATTGCTTACATTTTGAGTTATCCTGACAATAATCCGGCTTACCCGGCCTAGTAAATCGGATTGCAAGAGCTGCTACAGTTTCCAGGCCATTACCTACAGAAAAATCAATGTTTAAGTATACTTAGAATCACTCAAACTGATTTATACACCCCCTTATATTTCGAGTGTGTTTCTTTTAAAATTAACTTGGCAATGTTGCGTGCAAATACACGGCCTTTGAGCGCAACTTGACTCTGTCGATACTAACCAATACCGAGCTGATTACCAAGCACTGCTCGTGACCAGGAAATCACGCTCTTCTACGCATCTTTTCTGATTAAAGTGAACTCTTATAAACACATCAATAGTGCTCGTACAAAGCATGACTGTGTGCCAATCCACCAATAAATAAAAACTCAACAGAAAATAC
The DNA here is from genome assembly GCA_023313725.1 of Lithobius niger. Classification (NCBI taxonomy): domain Eukaryota; kingdom Metazoa; phylum Arthropoda; class Chilopoda; order Lithobiomorpha; family Lithobiidae; genus Lithobius; species Lithobius niger. The sequence goes on from JAHWFP010014085.1 coordinate 139,319, forward strand.
CTTGGAAACAGTCGTAAAAGAACTTCACACTACACTAATAAACGAAACACTGATGTAGTTTTCAAGTGAAGTGAACACCTCCAACACCAGAAAGAACGAGTCATTGCCAGCTGAAAGGATTAAAAGACTCCATGAGAGAGAGACTCTTTTGTGAATAAAACAGTGTTTGTATTCTATTTTCATGAATCAGTAATGTCATTATTTCATGTTTATCACCTTCATCTTCTTGAGAATTGCTGTATATTGAATGTCAGCGTTTATTATTGGATTGTGTTGAATTTTTACTTCTGCAAAGTATTAATAATGTAAATAACGAGAAAGTGCTTGAATGTACAGCTCATAGCATTTTGTATTTTAAAAGATAATATTCTTGTTTCGTCAGAAACCATTATTTTTAATGTTATGGTTTTATTTTACGCTAAAACCATATAGATTGTCTAGATGGATATGTAACACTTGTAACTATAAGCACTATTAAAATATGAGACACATGACACCAAATAGATTATAATCCGTCTTATTCAAGCTAGGCATAGTCAGCAATCTTAATTCAGAACTGGTCGCTTACTGTAATTTAGATAGACCGTATTACCAAGATTGTGTATGCACTGATATTTTTAAGAGATGAAGTCAACACTGAACCATATTTTCTAAACCATAAATTATTAATCCTTAATAATTGTCCTTCAATAATACCAATCCCTCAACAATATTATACTTGATTATGATTCCCGTTAAGTATAACAATACTAATACCAAATCACTACAATACAAATACTACACAGTCAACTGAGAAACGCTTTCGTTCACAAGACTCATCCGTCACCATCCCGGCACCACAACAAATACTGGCGTACTTTCACAAGCCAAGAACGGGCGGAGCAGAGCGTAACACACAAGCCGATGATCTCTATACAGCTAACAACACTTTCTTTTAAGCCCCTCGTCTTTTATATAACCTCGGTCCCATTCAGTCTGTTAATAGACCCATTACTTACTTTCCCTTATCTTGTCATGTCTACCGCCAGTAATTACCCCTCCACTTATAATAATTACAGCAATTTGGACCATCTGTCAGCCTCTGCTCTACTTTCAAGATTGCTAGCTCAGATATGTCACTCACTTTACTAAACCTATAATTATTTAAGTGGTTTGTTGACAAAACGGTACAAAAGATCCTTCTCCTATTTCCGTGCTGACCTCCAATCTTAAATGCTTAAGCTTGTGTTGGCAATGCTCCTTCTGAGACTGGGCTTATCTCTACTATTTTCGTCTTCCAGTTTCCTGTTTATACTTTAATAAATATTGTGCTATTTTATGCACTGATTTGATTTATAATAACAATTACGAATGCCTTGCATAACAATTGCAGCTTGATATCTTTATATAATATTTTATATAATATTAATTTATGCAAATATAATACCATTACAATATCTCCTTCTATTAAGAAGCTAAGTATTTCTTTTAGGAATTCTTTGCTTCCCTAATTTTAATTTATTTTAACCAAATCCCATCACATAATACTTGTTCAAAACACCGCAGCTTTTGATTAATTTTGCCTAAAAAGCTGGCGCCAGAAACGTCCCCTAATAAGAAACTGGGGTAAAACTGTCCACACATGATTCGAACTCATTCTTATGTGATGTCCAATTATAAATTTAATGCCAAAGTTACGTTATATTTTTACCTAAAAGCCCATAGTCCTAGACTAATTTACTCAGAAAGCATGTCACCAACCACTTTAAACAGTTTCTCCATTATTTTCAATCCACAATATTCAGACAATTTTCACATCAATAATCATTCATCAGTTTCAATTTTACATTTTTCATTATTATCAGTTTAAATGCAATATACATTTTCGACAATATTTTCCATCGAAATTTCAACCATTCACTTAACATTCAATTTTATAGGGGAAAAAAAATTCAATTTGTGTCCTGATTATTCCATCGTATTCGTCACGGTTTTAGAAATATCATTCGTTTCATGTCATATAAACACTTCTATGCGATTCAATTTACATTTTATACAACTTGTTTAACCTCTTACAATTCATAACCATTTTATTTCATTCCAAAACCACACATTTTTATTTATCCCCTTCTCAATTTATTGATACTCTGTTTTAAAATATCATGCAGCAATATATCCAGTTGTTCCCTGGAGAAAAATTAACCAAAATGTAGGAATAACAGTAATTTTACAACCATTTCATCGTAATTGGATTTCTTCTCTTGTATTCAAGTGTAAGCTTGCTCTTGCGTTCTTTTGACGTGAAAATTCGGCCATCCTGACCAATTTCTGGAGTACTTTCGTGTTTTTCATGCGTGCTTTTATTCTGGTATGCAAGGAATACAAAAGGAAAACAACAATGAAATTTTCATCAAACATTTTTGATTCACCTTGAAGTTTTCGTTTCGTGTCAAATTGTTTTTGCATGTTTCTATTTTGATTACTTCCATTACTTTTGGAAAATTTCTCACTGTAACCTCTAATTCATGTCCAATTTTCACTTCTTTCACTTTTTATCAATCTCCAAATTCATCATCAACTTTCAATCTTTCTTATCACAACTTCCATTTCTTTTCTCATTCTTGGCATGTTTAATTTTTTTTTTTAAACATGAATTATTTACAATCTTTTCCATCTTTCTTTTATCTCCAATTTCCATCATATCAATTCTTTTTGAATTTTCTTCCATTTTCACTTTACAGAAATCGTTTGAAATTCTTTCACCTTTAGTTTTAATCAGATCTTTTGAATATCTTGGTTTCAAATTCTGCAAATCATTTCTTTCTTATCATGTTTTGTAATTTTCAGATCTCGCTATGGTCTTTATTCGTCACATAACTTAACTGTTGGTTTCAGGCACTTTACGAAAAAATCAGGATGATACAATTCATAGATAGCATTTTTCAATGTGTTAGTCAAAACAGAATCCAACCCCAGGACCCTATCAGTATCTTAATTGTCAACGATTAGTTCCGTGTGCAACCGTTTATGGACCCAGAATGACAACCTACGTGGACAACCGCAAATGTTATTTTGATTCCTTTCAATACCCAATCTTACCTGGAGTATTCAAAAGGGGCGGATCAGACATTCTTGTATGATCGCTATCAGACCGTTCGAACTCTAATTAGTCTCAGAAATTGAACGAGTCTAACCTATCTTCTCCCAACCCTGCTACTCTCGGACATGTGTGTTTTATTATATAGAGCAAGAGAGAAAGAGAAGATAAATGTCTTACCAGTTTCTTTTTAGCCATACTTCATACTTTTTCATGTGATGTGAAATGAAATTTGTATCTGTTGTGCCATTTAGTGTCTATCACTCCCAGGGAAAGAATATTCAGTTATACAAACAACACCTTTCCCATAAAGTCTAAATCAAATTCCCATTAAAAATTTGAAAGTCCAACTTTCACACATCAACTATCGAGAGTCCAACTCTCGTCAAAATCCACATCAAGAATCCAATTTTTGTAAAAATAACTCCCAACATCAAGAATCCAATTCTTGTAAAACTAACTCCAACATCAAGTATCCAATTCTTGTAAAACAGTGGGTACCCAACTATCGAGAATCCAATTCTCATAAAATCAGAAGTATCAGAAGTATCAGTAGTATCAGTAGTATCAGTAGTATCAGAAGTCCAATTTGCAACTGAAGTTCTTGTCTGTATTGTTCTATTTTCTATTCACCATTTGAGGTTAAGTGCATAACCTTAAGCATAATTTAAGATAACTATCTAATTTCCTAGGCATCAGTTAAAGTGACTGTTACCAACTTGAGCCTTATTTCAGATGACTTTTAACGTTTTCTTTAAAAGTTATTGGTTCTATCTGTTACCCTCGCTTGTGGAGGGGGGGGGGGAGAGAGAGGGGTTCGTTGTTGTGTTCCCAGAAGTTTCATCCATCAATTAAACACTTTTTTACAATTTTACTCATCTTTTATTTGGGGTTTCACCCTTCTCCTTCCATTTTCTCCATCTCAACCCCATGCTACATTTATCACCCTTCTTTTGGATTTCCATCTCCGACTCTTTTTGTGCTACCCATTTCCTTTCCATCATCTCTACTCCATCTCTGATTTTCCAACCTTTATCACACCTTTTCTGCAACATGTTCAAAACAAAAGAAAAGGAAGGGAAAACATTAATATTGTTTATATTTTATCTCCCATGCTTTAGTCTTACTGACCCACTTTTGGTCTGATGCACCCCTCGTGAGCATCCAGCCCTTCCTCCTTTCGTGGGGATGAGGGCTACTCAACCCAACCGCATCACCGAGTTTAAAGGGTTGCCGAAATTTTAACAGGAGGCGGCATCAATAACGGTACCATCCGTCTTGGGCTCAAAATTTGAGGTCAAGTAGACAATAGGCACCCGACTTTGTCAACAAGTGGGGGATGGGTAAAAAAAACGGAACTAGACAGTACGGCACCCAATATTTGACGTCACTGTCAATCCGAAGTTCAATTGGTTAGCCTAGTAGGTTAACCATCGAACTTCAAAATTTTCAACTGTTTGGAAAACCATTCTCGTTTGAGGACCCAACTTTCTGGCTGTGTTTTCAGTTACTGCCCCCAACCAAAATATGCCTGGAGAGAAACAACCATCCCGTCGAATTCTGCTGAAACCGTACAGCCCTTCTTCCCGTGATTGTCGGAATGGCCCCGCTAGCGCTGCTCCTGATCTTCGTCGGTTTCTCACCCTTGTAATGTGCAGTTTGATGTTATTCACATCAATTGCCCATCACTTCCAAAACTGTCTCCATGAACCCTTGGGGATCCCTTGTTCGCACGAAATCCCAGACTATACCAGTTATACATCACAATATCCTGGAGAAGATGCGTCACCGTACGTGCTACGGAACTTTTTCCCGATTGTTTCACTGAGGACCCGTTTCCGCAATTTACTCGCTTCTGGCATCCCCTCGCCGGAAGGACCCACCGCTCGGATTTTGAGGCTTGAAGCTCACTATTATCGTGGCAATGTTGGTAATAGTGAGTCTTGTAATCATTTCGCTACCCCTACTTCCTGCTATTTCCCCGAGACGATGTATGCTTTGAAGCGTACCAGCTATGTGCTTCACTAATTGAAGAATACACAATAATCCTGCCATGCCACCAGTCTCTATTCAACCAATGTATTTAGTTACCATTTCCTCCACATCAAGTTCATCCACCCTCATCCAGTCTTCAGCACCAAATTCCACCTCATCATTACTATCACTCTCTGCATTGTTGCCGATAACTCGCTCAACACTGCCCGCCACTACAAATCTGAACGCCATCTCCACTGTGCCTTCCTCATCCAATTCATCCCCCGGTGACGCCTTTAGAGTCAGTGAGGGTGCTTCCACCAGCTCCTTGCCATCCTCCCTGGAGATGTCGGATGAAGAAGGGCACCACACTCCACCGCCATGTTTTTCCGACTGTCCCTACTGCTTTTCTGCACCAAGGGGTAAGTTAAATTATTTTTAACCAAAATCCAAAAAAAAAATGAATGTACTTTCAAATGCTATGTTTCTGTTTAAAATAAAAAAAAAATTTTCATGACGCATTTTAGCTTAATCATTATTGGCCTTTGAATCTGGCAGTTTGCCTTTTCAAAATAAAAACTCAATCCTTCAGTATCACATCCAAAACCAATTAGAATTTAAATCCAAAACCTTTCTCCTGATCCGGCTGGTAAAGGCCTATATCTTCTTCTTGTATTGCTAATCAATAGGATTGTTGCATTTTAAACTACAATAATTGTTATCATCTTTGATCCAAAACAAAAAAAATTGCCAAATCATATGCTTCTTTAATTTATTTTCCCTTTTAAGTAATTTAAGCAGAGAGAAAAAGAAATTAGAATTCAAATCAAATGAAAAACATAATTCTCTTGAACTTACTTCACTTTTGATTTCTGCTTTTCTCTTTTTGGAAAAATGAATTCCTCTATTTTATCAATGAACAAGTTCAATTTCCCATGCTTGTTTAAAATACAAAAATTTGTCATAACTCTTTTTCTTTCCCGTTCCAATAGACTGGCTGAGGGTGGGGGGGGGGGGGGGGGGGGGTGAGCCATCGTAATTTTCTATACGTATTTAGACTATTTTTATTTTATTTTTCTTATTTTATGCATAACATGTATTATGCCAATATTGCAGTATTCCGTTTCCCTTCCTGCCTTATCCCACCATATTTTCAGTATTTTATCTCTACTACTTATGTTTAAAAAAATCATTTTTCACTATCACCTAGTTTGAATATCATCTAGTAATGATAAATAAAATTTAAAAAAAATATGGAATGCCAAATTGCAAACCTTTTCTAATCACCATACCATTTTATCCATGTTATTCACAATCCAGGGTCCGAATTACTCATTCTGACTGTCGATTTTGAATGCCATCTTTTGATTACACCAAAAAAAAAATTGAAACTCTAGTAAAGTCTAGTGCTTACTTTATTTACATTTATGTTTAATGAAATTGTGTTCCCCAAAATTTTGCCAATTTCAATCACAACCCAAGATCAATATGCTGATTTCTGAATTACTTGGTCAGTCCACTTATTTTCCCTCCCGTCCTCCCAATTTATTGGGGGGGGGGGTGAAAAATTTGAATTAATAGCTTCCCTTCTTGATGAAAAAAGGTAAAATTTATGTCCAAATCATCATGTTTCATTCGCGTTTCTTGGACCAATCATAATTTTGTTCCTAACCCGAGAATTTCGTTAAAATTTTCGTCATCTACCCGACTTTAAAAGTCTTACTTTGCAATTCAGAGCCAAGATTTTACCATTTACTGATCTTTTTACACTCCCAATTACTTTTGCCAAGAATTTATAAATTCTTGCTATTACTGTATGCTTTAAGAACTCGTCCTTACCCGAATCGTAATCTTTTTCTCATTTGTCTGGGAAAAAGAGGGGGAAGGGAGGTGGGGATCACAATATTTTGCTTATTTACCACCCCACCTTGACGATGTTTGTAGTATCTGATAATGACCATTTTGTGTCTTTCGACATATTCCCTAAAAAAAAATTCAGCCATGCACGAATTCTAGGAGAAACTGTTTTATTAATTTTACAGCAAAATTTGTTTGAAAAGGTCACTACTTTCAACTTTTTATTTACACCTTAATTCTTTTGATAATATACGTACAATTTTGACAAATTATAGTTGCTAAAGAAAAAATATCTTCCAAATTCCATCTTATTCCAAATCTACCTCTCCATAATTAAACAAAAATAAAAACCATGTTTTTATTTTAAACTCAATCATGTCTTAATTACATTTTTCCATTTACTTTGGCATGTCTTAATTTTAGTTAAACCAAAAAAAAATTTATTATCCCTCGGAATTCATAAAATAATCTACTAAAGTTATTCTTCGTCCAGGTTTAAAACTTCAAAAAATTTAAATCCAATTTGAATTTTGAAATATTACTTACACGTTTGCATGAAATGCTATGTTTTCAGTCCTTCACTTCATAGATTCTAGACATTTACAATTTTATTTCTATTTATTTCAGACAACGGCAACGGTCCTAGTTCAACCTAGGCCGTTCCCGTAATTCTTCCCGTAGCCGTTGTCGTAAGTTTCCACCACTCGTCCGACGCGTCTAATATACAGCGTCGGCGAGTGTTGGTGACCCGACAACGAGTCCCATCTACCGGCGAAGAAAACCCAACTTACCATCAACTCGGGACCTCCGCTTATATGGCCCCATACTACACCAGCTGTACCAACTTGATTTCTAGTGTTGTATATAATCAATTTTACCTCCTTTTTTATCATTTTACCTTATTTGCATATTTTTAATTCATTTTCAAGTGTTTATTCAACATTTTTCCTAATGTAAATCCAAATTCGTTTAAACTCTCAGCATTTTCTCAAGGCATTCATTATAATTTATGTCTGAAAAATTCAACTTCTCGACCAACAACCCAAAAAATTTTGTCTTCCTGCTTTAACGATGTTCATCCTGTTTTTATGTTTAAAACCAATTTATTGTTGATACTAATGTAAATACTATTATATTTTGCAATAAACCCAAAAAAAATCACATTAATTTTGAATATCTGGAATGCAAGTATTTAACGATTTTTTTTTAGTATCAATCTGACACATGTCCACTAGTTATTTAAGAATTTTCATGATGCATTTCGCTTTTATTTCAGATCTACATTTGAACTTAAAATTTCGTTTTCAGTGATGCTTGTATGCAACGCCACGTTTTCCAACTATTCAGACCAGGAATCTCCGCCACTCGGCCATTCGGATCCAGAAGAAGTTTTGAAATGTATTCTTGTAATTTTGTTTCAGCATCCGTTAATTCCGGGTTAAATTGTAATGACAAATCAAGATCAGAAACTCCGTTAAAAAGTATAGGCTGATTCGCGCCCCTTACAAAATAAAGTCTTAAAACGACACTTTTACGATAACGTTGTTTACAATTCCATAATTGTGTATGGACTTGTCCAGCATTTCAGCAATCTACTGGAAATTATTTAGTTGAACCCCCATTTCTAATAACACATAATCACCTGTATTTTATTTTTTTTATAGAGTCTTGCTGTTTTATTTTTTTTTAAATTGAGATTTGATAACAAATTTCCAGTTGTGCATTCCTGCTACTTCAAACACTGCTTGAAATCTACCCCCTAGATGCACCACAAAACTTCCGCTATCATGACTAATCCCTGGACGGGGAACCCGAATTTAACAATTCCCAGTAATTCCCCAGTAATTGATTCCGCCTTTTTATCGGAATGCCCACTGCGGTAGTGTAACGACAAGAACAACAAAATCGTCAATCAGAGAGTATATAGTTAGAGCCAAGGTTAATTAAATGTATATATATCTTAGAGCTATGGTTAGAGCCAGGGTAGAAGAATGTATAGGTAGTGCCACCTAGGACGATATATGGTAAACTGCGTTTACCGGACTAGCAGATTCACAGCTTAAGGCGCAGCCAGCATCGATACCTCCGCTTTGAGATTATGGGATGGCAGCCGCCATAATGATTGGCATGGGGAACACAATGTTCGAGAAGCACAAGTCCGACGAGTAGGGAAAAAAACGCATGGCTACAGTTACACTGTGATACTCTTTACAAATTTATCCTAGCACAGGAAAAAATTGTGCACTAATTTTCCAATAGCTGTTCGATTTTAGAAATTTATTTTTGCATCATTTTGAAGATATACAGTACCTGAATCGCACAATTACGACAGAAATGATGAATTATGGGATGTGTATTCTAGAGCGATATAATTATTTAAACCTCAATATGGTAATCCTGCAATATATTTATTTATTTACTTTAATTACAAAATTATTGCAACCCCCTACAAAGAGCATGACAGCAATTTCA
>JAHWFP010014085.1:161380-182704 GCA_023313725.1 Lithobius niger
TGAAGCAAATTTTTGAGGAGTTGATGCTATTTTGTTTACATTAAAAAATACTGTCAGTGACATCATCATAAGGTCTTTCTTTCAAGTACTGGTACTCACCAAAGAAGAAATGTCAATTTCTCTCTACTAAAAAAAATATATTTTTTGGGATAAAAAAAATACTATCAGTCTAAGTATGTAGTTCATCTTGTGCCTTATCCCATCCGGCGTCCACGCAAACCGAACAGTCCTCCTTCAAAAAAAATGGATTATAAAAACTGAAAAATTGAAACTTTTCAAAATATGGAAGATGGTGGATCAAAAAATTTACCGCAGTGCGGTATTATTTTATGGGGAGGGGACGGGAGTCACCCCTAGAAACGACTATGGCCTATCGCTCAATTATATAAAAAAAAATTTGGCCTAATAAAAAGTTTTCTTTCCGTAACACCAAACGAAAAACGGTCGATGGAAGAATTTTTTTCACAAATAATGAACGCAGTTTTGTGGGTTTCAATAAGCAATATATTTGAAGTAACAAGTCGTGCTTCCTCCTCCCGCCACCTTTCATTACATAAATGCAACGAAGGAGCACTATACTAGGCTAATAATATACCTCTATGTTTCAATAGTAAGCAAGTCAACAGTCAAGAAGAAATCTAGCCGTTTCTTTATCCGTCTTTAATTTATTCTCGGAATTCAACTTCGACCACTTTTCATTATCGTTCTTTATAGACTTACACGCAAAAATGGTTTCGTCGATCGCGTTCCACTTTGGCCAAGACCAACTGAGATAGTAGCTGCATTCCTCTTTACTCTAGTGCTCGAGGAACGCAGCTTCTCACTGCGCCTTTATTTTGGCACGTTTCTTTCCCGATTCCGTCGTCAGGCGCGCGATCGAATATAGTCCCTAATCGTTCACTCGACGTTCGTTCGCTGCTTGGCCTGCTTTGGCGGGAGTTAGCTAAACGGAGGGGGACCGCGAGAAAACATGAGAAAGATACAGGTAAATGCCACGTTTAACACTGAAATCGGGCTCGTGGACCACTTAATAATTGTTTGATGATTTCTTAAAACCCTACATCTGGTAGTATATCGAGGAAATTTGATAAAAATGGCCAACGAAGTACCGTCCCTTTAAGGCTAAAAAAAACGCTGACGTAGTTCCCATTTTGATCCCCCCCCCCCCTTTCCGTCCAAATATGTTTTTTTTGTGTGGTCGTACACTGAACCTTACTGACGAAAACAAGGCTAACACGAAGTCGTAGAAATTTCCGTTCCTCTACACCTTTCTCGAATTTTTATTATACTATTTCAAGTGCGGCAGATGGATACACATCTAGACACACGCCAGTGTGTCGTGCCAAGTTAGGAAACACACATGACACCAATTCAATTGTCGGGGACGTAAACCATTGTTGCAAGACGCCGTAGCGAATCAGAGTTGAGCACATTTCAGGTACTTGGGGGAAAATAATAATGCGTTACAAAAGCTTAAATTGTGGTAAAATGAAGAGCAATGAGCCACCTGACAAAAATTAACTTGTATAGGAATGTCAGCTACGCGGCCTTTCAGCTATGAAATTTGATGAATAGCTGCAGCACGACACGAACTGCAACTGCATACCTTTTCTAGTTTACAGCCTGTGCTAGGGGTGTTATTGGGAGAACGCGTAAGTACGAAAGTATTGTTATAACCATTCTTAGTATTATCGGCATCGTCTCTGATTGGATGGCCAAAGTTCGGACAATGACAACGTGTATACTAACGTGCGTATCAAGACACACGCAAGTGTATCGTCACAAATCTAAACAATGTTGCCAAAGAAATTTGTATCTATGTCCATTTCGATTTATTTATTGAGGCCCTAGCCTGATGCCATGCGCCCCATAACTAATCCCATTGATTAAAGCTACAACACCAAATCAACTCAACTAACACAACGTCCAATTCACGAAAACAACAATGTGAACATGTCGTGGCTTGTCATTATTTGTGGCAAGCCACGCTGGGAGGGTTGCGTCCAACAATGTTAACCTTTCACAGCTGACATTAACCACTAATAGTTTAATATGTCTATCCATGCTTGTCGCCACCCTGCATACTGTGGTTTATCACATGACCACAGGAAAGTATAAAACTGTAGAACACACAGGAAATAAAGTCCTTTAGCAAGTGTAAGTCTGCTTATCATTTCATGTGCATAATGTCTTAGTTCTAAGAACCTACAAGTTCCGGATGGAACATTACAATTGGCGACGAGGAGGAGGCTAAGACATGTAACTTTAATTTTAATCAGTAGGCCATAGCATACCAACAAGAGTGCTCCTTACTTGTGGTAAGTTAAAAAAATTTTCATTTTAGGCAAATGAATTAGTTTTACTCTGTGGTCAACATGGTTAATTTTTTCAAAATGTGTACTGGGTTTTTGAACTTGGTGTGGTACTTATTGATGTAGTGTTAAATTTGTGCCTTATATGCTAGAACCGAGGGAGGCAAGTGGATTTTTAACGGGAAATTTTACCATAGTTGTGTGTTGTGTGTCACACTGTTAGCACTATAAACAGAATAGCATGATAAAAATGCAACTAAATTTCCCTTTGCGAATTCATTGTTGCCTTTGCTCGGGCTGGCTGTGCCGGTGTAATATTTGCACTGTAGTCGTTGTTTTTTCAACGGAAAATGTGTGAGGACTGGTTTGCGCCGTTCTGTTGGGCCATCGTGTTGTTTTGTATTAACAGTTTGGAGGAACTAAATACAAATTTAAAAGCCTAGTAATTTAATTTAAAATGCAGACTGAGTTTAACTAGGTAGGCTAATTGTGAATTTAAGGCTTAGTAGATAAGTGAATCCGTTAGTCTTAGTCTTGAGTTGCTTCCGATAGTTAATTGTTAAAACTATTAAGGAATTGGAGTTATCTAGAAACTGCCCTCTAGTATAAAAAATTTAGTGTAGGCTTATGCCTGATAGTTTAGAAATGGCGGGTACAAATACGAATTTATTTCGGAATTCGATAGCGAAAATGATACTTGGGCTAAATATGTTGATAGGCTAAGTTATTATTTTAAAGTAAAGAAGATACCTGTAGATGAAAAGGTTGATTTTTTAATGGCTTCAGTGGGAGCCAAAATGTTTGACAGAATCCTTAACATAATTTCACCAGCTCTACCTGGCTCCATGACATATGCAGTTTGGTCAAAACAGTTTTAGAGGATGTCGAGCCAGCGCCATCTGTGGAGTCTGAGCGAATTAAATTTTTTCGAAGAGCTCAAAAATCGGATGAAAGCGTTAGCGACTATCTGGCTGCGCTTAAAATTCTCACAAAATTTTGCGATTTTGATAGCATTACCGACATTAATGGAGAAATGATTAGAGATCGTTTAATTGGGGGGATAAAATTCGAAACCATTCAAAGAGAGCTGTTAAAGCAAACATTAGACCTTAAAGCTACTACTTCTTTAGTGTTATCGTTAGAGTCAGCCGAAGTCGACCAAGAAGTGATAAAATCACATAGAGCTGTAGATTACGTTTCACATAAACCCAGACAGCAGCATAAACCTAAATCTAATAAAGATTTAATTTGCTTTTGCTGCGGGAAATCTGGACACGTTAAGCCTAGATGTAAATATAAAGATTATATCTGTGGAAGATGTCATACTCAAGGACATTTAAAAGTCGTTTGTAGAAAAAGCAGTAAAACAACCTTTTAAAACTGCTGAGCACTCAAAACCAGTTACGAGTGCACATAGTAAGGCTAAAACTAAACCTAAAACTAAGTATAGTTACAAGAAGAAGGTGCATAGGCTACAACGTGAAAGTGAGTTTGAAGATGGTTCTGAAAGTGAGGTCGAAAATTTGGATACTAATTCAGAAAATTTTAGCGATTCTGCAGAAGATTACTGCCTACAAAACAACACGGTGGAACTATTGAACGTTTCAGAATTTTCCTCAGTCCTTGCTACTGTTCCAGTTAATAAAGTTAACTCCTTGAAAATCCATAAATGGTGGATGCCTGTAACGCTGAATGGTGTGAAATTGAAGATGGAAATAGATTCTGGGGCGGATGCTACCATTATACCAATAGAGTGGCACGAGAGATATTTTTCTGACTGTCCCCTCAGTCTGAGTCCAGACTCAATTCATTCCTACACAGAGGGAACGGAAAAAAACATTTACACCATTAGGTTGGAAGTAAAAATTAATGGCCAACCTGAAAACCTTGAAGCTCTTGTTTCTAAAATGTACAAGCCATCATTAATGGGAAAAGATTGGCTGTCAATCTTTAGGCCGGATATGAATCCGTATTATGACTTGCAGACGAAAGTTAAACGTATCAAAAAAGTTAAGGTGAACACTCTTACTGTTAACACCGCAGAATTGGTTAACGAATTTCCCGAACTTTTTAGCGAGGGTGTGGGCAAGTTTAAGAACTTCAAGGCCAAAATAAAACTCAAAGCTGATGCCAAGCCAGTTTATTGTAAAGTGTGACCTGTCCCGTTAGCGTTTAAACAAAAGGTTAACCAAGAAATTGAACGCTTGGTTGGCCTTGGAATTCTAGAGCCAGTGACAACCTCGGAATGGTCGATGCCGATCGTGATCGTGCACAAACCAGGGGGCGAGATACGGATTATAGGCGATTACAAAACAACAGTTAATCCGCAACTAGAAGTCGACCATTACCCGGTTCCCACAGCCGCAGAACTTTTTAGCGAATAAGCTGGGAGTGATACGTTCAGACTTATCGATCTTAAGGATGCGTTTTTGCAGATCAAATTAGATCGCGAATCGCAAGCAGCACTAACTATAAACACCCCTTTAGCTTCTAGTCCAGTTCAAAGGGTTATGACTCAAATTACTAGCAATATTCCTAAATGTTCCCCATTTTACGACGATATCTTAGTAAGTAGGAAGGGAGAAAAGCACGACGACTCATTACGTTTGTTGCTTAGTGCTTTAGAAGAAAATGGTGCAAGGCTTAGGATCAATAAGTGCAAACTATCGCGACCTGAGCTGAAATACCTTGGGCATATGATTAATGCAGAAGGATTACACACGCTCCCGGAGGTAATTGAACCTGTGACAAACGCACCTAACCCTAGCTGTATTCAAGAATTGCAAAGCTTTTTGGGTTTCATCAACCACTACTCTAAATATTTGCCTAACCTTGCGCACATTCTTTCTCCAGTTACCCAACTGTTGAGTCCTAAAGTTAAGTGGGTGTGGGGGAAAGAGTGTGACCAAGCTGTTAGCAAAGTCAAGGAGTTGTTCGTAAAGAGTAAGGTTTTGGTTCATTATAATCTGAAACTGAAACTGAAACTCGTGTGCGACGGCTCTCCCTACGGGGTAAGCGCGTGCCTAATGCATATTATGCCTAGTGGTGAGTTGCGCCCCATAGCTTTTGCATCCCGCAAACTAACAAAAACAGAGCAGGGATACAGTCATTTCGATCGTGAGGCGCTTAGCGTGGCGTGGGGAGTGAAGCAGTTCCACGAATATCTGTATGGTCAAAAATTCACTTTGCAGTCCGATCAGAAGGCACTGATTTGGATTTTTGGCCCCAAGAAAGGAATTCCGCAAATGGCGGCAGCCCGTGTGCAACGTTGGGCGGTTATGTTAAATGCCTATTCTTATGATTTCGAGCATATTCCCGGCAAATTAAATTTAACCGCCGATGCACTGTCTCGACTTCCGTTACCGAACGACAAAGAGTTCGAGAAAGCCGAGGAACAATACAATGTTCTAGCGTTAGAGACGATATCTAACTTGCCAGTGCTAAATGACACACTAGCTAGCGAAATTAAAAAGGATAAAAAACTATCAAATGTCTACCGCTACGTGAATCGGGACTGGCCGGCCGTATGTGAGGATCCGGACGTGAAACCGTACTTCACACGTCGCAACGAAATCACCATTGAGAATGATACGCTTTTCTGGGGATTCCAGATCGTCATTCCGTCAACATTGCGAAAACAGATTCGCAATGACTTGCATAGTTCGCATCTGGGTATAGTTAAATTGAAAGGTTTGGCTAGGGCTAAGGTGTGGTGGCCAAAAATCGATAGCGATATTGAAAACAAAGTAAAATCTTGCGTTAACTGTCAACAGTTCAAAGAGACGAATGTAGCAGGTCCCAAGCATAACTGGGAATATCCTCAAAAACTTAACTCGCGCTATCATGCTGATTTTTTGGGTCCACTCGATAACTATATGTTTTTAATCGTAGTGGATGCTCATAGTAAGTTGCCATTCGTTCATAAAATGAAAAGCACCACATCTCCAAAAGTTATTGAAGTACTAAATACCTCCATTGACGAATACGGATTGTTTGATTCTTTTGTTAGCGATAACGGACCTCAATTTACAAGTGAGGAATTAAAATCCTGGATTAAATCGCAGGGAATCCAACATCTCCGTGGGCCTGTAAATGCGCCGTGGGTAAATGTGCAAGCGGAAATTTTTGTTAAGAATTTTAAACGAGTATATAAAGCTGCGAGACGTGACGGGTTGACGATCCGGGAGAGTATCAATGCCTACTTAACATCGAGTAGAATTACAGTAAGTTCGACTACCCAGAGTACACCAGCTAAATTATTCTTTAACCGAGAATTAAAATCGAAAATAGACTTGCTGTATCCCGACCCTGTGTTGATTGTTAAACGGAATCAGCAAAAACAAGTTGCTAGCACACAACATTGTACGTCTAAGCACTATCATGTTGGCGATACGGTTTGGTATCGTGATTTCAGTCGAACTAACTCACGAGTATGGTCTGGCGGCGTAATTAAATCTACACTGCCGCATCTGATTTACGAAGTGCTCACTGATGAACAGAAAGTAGTAATCAAACATCGTGACCAGTTTCACATTAAATTAAATCCTGAAGTTGCAGAAAACGACGCAGTTCCAACTGCAAAAGCAGATAATTCAGACATGAATAAATTTCCGAAGAATAGCGATTTTCATCATGCTAGCAAGCGAAACCGATTGGTTTGTGAACTTCAGTTCCCGAGTCAGCTGATTATTTAAATCAGCGTCGAAAATCAAAAGGCCTATCACGTAGATCTTCTGTAGTAATGCAGACATTAACCAATGAAAATGATGTGCTTTTAAGAACATATGACAATCAGCAAGGTCAAAATGCCACGCACGTACAAAATCAAGCGAAAGCACCCATTTCAAGGATAGAAGAGGCCGATGACGTCGTTGATCCCGAAGTTTCTACCATGGCACAAAATTCCAGCGTCTCTCCAGAGATTAGAGTTCCAGATGGTACGGAACCTCCTTTATTAACAAGGATGTCTCCGCCGAAAGCAAGTTCATCGGGAATCTCGCTATCTAAACCAAAATCCAAAAAACGTAAGGTTGCGCCATCTGTTTTAGATGCTGCAGTGCAGCCTAACTTCAATACTTCCGAACGTCCAAAAAGAGTAAGACAAGCACCGGACAAGCTCGCAGATTATGACACATCATCAGATTAATAAATTTTTGGAGTCAGGCTAACATCAACGGTTGTATCGGTTATATGTAAACCAAATAAATGGTTTCATTTTAACTTGTTCCTTTCGTTAGGAAACCTGTGCGCGTTTCGTTATTTGTATTTGGGATAGACCGAATCATTTTAATTGTTCCCGTGCTGAGAAAAATGTTATGTTTCAGGTTGTATGTGTGGAAAATAGATTCCACGATTTTAATATGTGTCACTTTTACTATTTCATATTTTCCGTCGCAAATGAAAACTGCTCGGGAGCATGAGTACTCTCATTTGTGAGAATAACCAATTGGATCAGCGACTGTTCCTTATTAGATAACATCACAAAGAAAGTAGTCATTTGGCCAACAAAATAAACACACTTGATACCAGAACCTGAACTTCCTATTTTCAACGTAACTACAATAGTGGTCTTCACGATGCAAGTTTTCCAAGCACTGTTAAAATTTAAATGATTTTGTTTATTTGTTGGGGGGTCTAGCTTTCGAAAAAATTTAGTTTTTTTTTCTTTAGAAAGCGCAATATTTTCTTCTTCTCTTAATAGATAAAACTAGAGTGACCAAAAAGAATCTAATGATGCTTGTTTTTTTTCAGTAGTCTTAGATTTTTTTTTAAACTGGGATTCATTTAACTGTCGTTATTTAACTGTCGTTATAACTGTCGTTATTTGTGGCAAGCCACGCTGGGAGGGTTGCGTCCAACAATGTTAACCTTTCACAGCTGACCGTAACCACTAATAGTTTAATATGTCTATCCATGCTTGTCGCCACCCTGCATCCTGTGGTTTATCACATGACCACAGGAAAGTATAAAACTGTACAACACACAGGAAATAAAGTCCTTTAGCAAATGTTAGTCTGATTATCATTTCATGTGCATAATGTCTTAGTTCTAAGAACCTACAAGTTCTGGATGGAACATTACAGAAGATAAAGCCAAAAACTGGTAAAGAGACTACTAAGTTGAGAAGTGATATGAAATTAAAATACTGGAAAAATGGACACTCATGCTATTGTTGACGTGACACTTTATTCAGGCTAATTGAGTTGAGTCCAATACACAATTAATAAAAAAAGTGGTATTATATCAAAAGCCAAAACAGGTAAAAGGGACCGCCAAGTTCCGAATGGTTCGGCCCTTCAAAGGAGTGATATCAACACATCAAAATATTCGCCAACTTAATCACACCGACCAATAGTTCGAAGGTTAAATGAAAACTAGAACAGTGCTACTTTCGGTAGCAATGTTCAAGCTTTCATTTAGCTTGCAAAGTATTACACGGTGCGATTAACTTGGAGAATGTTTTGGTGTGTTGATATCACTCCTTTGAAGGGCCGAACCATTCGAAACATGGCGGTACCTTTTACCTGCTTTGGTTTTTGATGTATATCACTTCTACTTTTTTTTTTGTGTATTAGACAAAAAAAAGAGACAATATTTTAGAGACAATATTATACAATATTTGTATTGTGTATTAGACTCAGCTCAGTTAGCCTGAATAAAGTGCCACGTCAACAATAGCTTGAGTGGCCATTTTTCCAAATTTTAATTTCATTACTTCTTTGAAAGGCCGAACCATTCTCAACTTAGTCGCCTCTTTACCAGTTTTTGGTTTTGTTTTAATGTTTCTAATTTATTTTTATTTAGTTCAAATCACTCCTTTGTGAGACCGCAGCATTCTCAACTTGATGGCCTCTTTACCAGTTTTTGGCTTTATCTTCACATTGTTGTTTTCGTGAATTGGACGTTGTGTCAGTTGAGTTGATTTGGTGTTGTAGCTCAAAGCAATGGGATTAGTTATGGGACTAGGGCCTCAATAAAAACGTAAATGGAAATGGACATAGACACAAATTCCTTGGCAACGTTGTTTAGATTTATGACGATACATTAGCGTGTGTCTAGATACGCACGTCAGTATACACGCACGTCAGGGGCCATGCCCGTGTAAGCTCTCGTATAAATAAATCAAATCAAATCAAATCAGTATACACGTTGTCATTGTCCGAACTTTGGCCATCCAATCAGAGAGATGCCGACAATACTAACAATTGTAATTATAATACTTTCATACTATAATAACAATAACACCCCCAGCCCAGGCTGTAAACCAGAAAAGGTATGCAGTTGCAGTTCGTGTCGTGCTGCAGCCATTCGTCAAATTTCATAGCTGAAAGGCTTCCCACTATCTCGGTATCGGTGAATAATTACCCTATGGAAATTAACATGGGGATGAACTGACTAGAAACTAGAAGTAGAAACTAGAAATTAGTAACACATTTGCAACGTTATTGAGGGACACATTTTGCATTGAAGCCGCGTAGCTCACATTCCTATACAAGTTAATTTTTGTCAGGTGGCTCATTGCTCTCCATTTTAACACAATTTAAGCTTTTGTACCGCATTATTATTTTTCCACAAGTACCTGAAATGTGCTCAACTCTGCTTCAGGATATAAGACATTTCGTTACGGCGTCTCGCAACAATGGTTTACGTCCCCGACAATTGAATTGATGTCATGTTTGTTGCCTAACTTGGTGCGACAAACTAGCGTGTGTCTAGATGTGTTTCCATCTGCCGCACTTGAAATAGTACGATAAAAATTCGAGAAAGGTGATAGAGGAACGGGAATTTCTACGACTTCGTGTTAGCCTTGTTTTCGTCAGTAAGGTTCAGTTTATGGCCACCAAAAAAAACATGTTTGGATGAAAACGGGGCCGCGAGGGGGGGGGGGGAGAGGAGCAAAATGGGAACTACGTCAGCGTTTTTTTTTAGCCTTAAATAACGCTGAATTGCGTGGAAGACTGGCGTGCATGGAGGGGAGAGGGGTAAAATACATGTAAAAAAATTAAGCGGCAAAGCTGAAACAAAAGTTGGCTATATGAAATTGTGGGGTACATTTTTGTGTGGTTAGTTTATCGTTTTTCAGTAGTACTACAACGAGTAAATACATTTAGAGTAATCAAACTCAGTGCAGTACGATTCCTCCCCCCCCCCCTTTTACTGATGAATTTCCTGCAAAATAAAGGTGTTCGTAGAAGATTTAAAAGTGTAAAAATCCGATGAAAAAGAACAAAAGGGACGGGAAACTAAAGCAACGAAATTTTGTGGGCCTTTTTTTTAACACTAAAATAATAGTGTCAGATGAAAACTCCTTATCTGGTTGCTTCTTACAAGATCGCATGATCATTCATGTGCCATATTGTAGTCCCAAAAGTCAGGACAGTATTTTTTTTTTAATATAATGCGCAATATACTATTGTATAGACTTTTCAGTGCACCACGCATCCTGTCATTCGCACGTCATTCACACATTTCTATGCATCCTTTTTGTTTTTTAACAGATAATTATTAGTTTTAACAAGAATTTGTAGGGGTTTGGTTTTAATCATTGGCTGGAGACGTCAGTTTTAGAATCTAGAACTTGAATCTTGGATAGTTGTGAAAATATGTATTACATTTTCACAACTATCAAAGGTTTAATTGTTTTTCCTAATTGTTTTTGACAGATATACGTTTATGTCCAAACCTATTACTAGGAAATAATTATTCAAAATCACAAACGTATTACAGATAAATGAAGTTCAGTTTAGTTTATACAACATATCTTAAATGCATAAAGTACGTACACGTACACGAGACATACGTTTAGATAGCGCATTGTTGGTTTGCGATTTTCCTCCAGACAAGCACAATCGATCAACTTAGACGTAAATTCACAGTTATATGTGTGAAGTACGAATTTCGTAGGTATAACAACGAAGTTCAGAGTTGTATGTGTGAAGTATGAAGTTCATAGATACAACCAGGAACAAATGAACATGTTTGTTTTCTTTTCTTCTTGAACATGTTTGTTTCTGAACATGTGGCCCGCCCCTCGCCCACACAGTGGGCTCGCATGTTCATTTGTTCCTGATACAACTATGAAGTTCATAGATATATGTGTGAAGTTCATAGTTGTATGTGTAAAGTTCATAGTTGTATGTGTGAAGTATGAAGTTCGTAGATATAACTATGAAGTTCAGAGATATATGTGTGAAGTTCAGAGTTCTATGTGTGAAGTATAAAATGGGAATGAAGTGAGCCTGCTGGGCCACCGTAGGAATTAGAGTTTTTAACAAAGTTGTTACACGTGTCTCCGAGTTAGTCCCGTAAAAGTGTCACCTCTACATTTATACACTCTTGCATACGTGTGCAATTCCACGTTGATTTTGGGTTCTTACCAGTATCTTCATCCGACTCAACATTAAGAGTAGCTATGTAAACGCCAGTAGGTTTATATACAATTTACGATTTACAATTTCTCTGTTTTGAATGTAATTTGCCCAAGCTAATTCAGCTGTGGCCTATAATTGAAATTCCAAAATTCCTATTTTCAAAATGTTGTTAGAACCGAATCTAATTTACTTGACATGAAATCAGGTTTTAATTTTTTTGATTTAAATCGGATTCTTTTGATTTAAATCGGACTTTTTTGATTTATACTGACCTTTTTGGTTTTTTTCCAAACTTCGTTGCTTAAAAAACACTTTACAAAAACGGAACTAAATCAAGCATATTTAGCAAAACAATTCGAAATTAAACGACTTATTTAACGATTATTTGTTTAAGAGTTTCACAAGAAACACAAGTTTAACTGCCTTTTCAACTCCTAAACGGTTACACAGTTTAGAGTGCACAAGATTAAACGACGAAAAAACGCTTTCAATTCCTGCAGAAGATGCAACCGCACTCATAAGTTGATTAACGCATTCCATATTATGAACACTGCATACGTCTTTCTTCATTGCTTTGAAAAAATTCCACCACCCAACTGCGGTGACAGCTGACACTGCCGACTTATTGAACAGGCTCCCTTAAATGGTTCTGCACGAGCTTGACATTTCATTACTAAAGATAGCAATGTAGGTGTCCCTGCATACTTTTCCTCAGCAAACTCAAGTGCAGCTTCACTTTCTTCATGTGACAAGGTCCCGACTGGCAATAGTGGATCCAATAGGCTAGCCAAAAAATGAGCAGGTGTGAGTGTCATGTTGTAACATTTGCGGAATTCTCGTTTACCTTTGTCATTCAACAGTTTAATCATTTTTTTTTCTAGATCCTTCCATATGACAACTGCATCCGATATAGTGCTGGTATTTTTCTGCATACTGTCCAGAGCAACAGCAATGGGTTTTAATATATTCAGCAGGTCTTTTGCATTCCTCTTAATTCCTAAATTAAGAACCTTGTTTTTAATGTCCACATCTACAGTGGTTCTATGTTCTTCACATATTTTCATCAGCACTGGCCAGTTCTTTATGTAGCTTTCTAAGCAATCTGCGAGGGTGTTCCAACGTACATCTTGTGGCATCACCAGCCCAGGTTCCTTGCCTTCAGCAGCCTAGTATGCTCTAGGCAAATGGTGGTTACGAAAAAATTTAACAATCTGAACCACATGTTCTTTCACACCATGTATTTCTAAATCTTTTGCAAGCAAATTCAAAGTATGTGCTGAGCACCCATACGTTAAGACATAAGCTTCATCATTCTTTTCCAATTCAGTCCTCATCATTGTCATGTTGGAAGCATTGTCGCTTACAAAGCTACGCACTTTGCACTTTAATTGCTTTTCTGTCTTCTTAATAGTTGCCAGTGTAATATCCGTAAGATATTCTCCTGTATGAGAGTTCCCCGAAGTATCAATTGTTTCAGTCAAGCAAACGTCGCCAGATTTAGTTGTTAGACATGCACAAACAATAGGTTCGTTATGAACATTTGACTACACATCGATGCACATAGACGCAATTCAAGAATGCTAGAACTATTAGTAATTTCCTCTGGTAAACAGCTTCAAGAAGGGGTCCAGCAATGTGCTTTCATGTTGGAGGAATGTAACCTAGACGAAGCAAGTTGTAGGCTTTTAATCACTTCTGGATTATCTATGCCTCGGAAAGGTGTATTTGTTGCAAAAATACTGCGGACTATTTGTTTAACTATTACTGTTTTTTCTTGCTTAGACATTTTGATCACAAATGAGTCCATTGGCTTAGTTTTTTAAGTAGTTTACGAGAGGAGGAATTGGGTGACCCATCAGTCGTCTGCCTCTTAAGGGTGTATGGTGTACCTTCAGAAACTTGCACCTTAGATGTGGAGGGCTGGGATTGTTATACAGGGCCAACTACTGCATTGGAACTTTCTAATTCTAAGGAGGCATCTCCAGAAACATCTTCAGTTTCGTCTTCATTAGATGCTGACAAACACTTTTCTTTATGAGCATTGAGCCTAGCAACAAGCCCTTGCAATGTTTTTCCACAAGCTTTACATTTTGGCTTTAACTCTGACTCCTTTGTCAGTTGTGGTTTTTTTCTCTTCAAAATATGCCCAAATGTGGTCTTTTTTTACGTCCTGACATTGACATCTTCAGAATCCAATATAGTTTTAATTTCCTTACAGCTTAACTTTCACACCCAGTCAATAGTTCACACCAGGTCAGCTCAGCAGCCAGCTCCTGAATGAGCCACTACAGTTAAGTCAAGACTTGAGAATTCCCCACTCCCAAGGGACCTCTCTCTACTACCTGGCTGAAGCAATGAGTTTTAATCTAATTGGACTGACAGAATGTAAATGAGGAGGGATAGGGAATGGATGCCAAACAAATTCTATACATTAAGAACTGATTATTAAAAAACAGCATTTAAAAAATTTGATACAATTATAAAAATGATTTAAATCACTTTGATTTAAATCAACCAACCCTGAAAGCAACACTGGAATTTCGCCAAAAGAACCATCCGGCAATATTATAAAATCTTGTTGCCTTGAAAAATCACATTTTGATAATGTAAATACGGTCTCTTGACCTGACTATTCCTTTTTGTCCTACTCCCACCATACTTAATGGCTTTTCCATACCATGCAACTCACATGCAATATTTGTATCACATAGTAATTCCTGCGCTACTGACTCGCAGAATAAAAAAACTGACGAACCAGTATGTAGTAAAGAAATACGTGGCTTATCCCCAACGTTAAATACAAAATGTGGGCGAGAAAAACCCGCATTTTGAACACTGTGTACTGAAACATCGTTTTTATCCGTTGATAATGGCCCTGTTTCCAGCTCGGAATCCAGTAGGTCATGATGATGATGATGATGCTATGGGCTTCCCTTTTTGTAATAGAGTGTGACCAAAGCCACAATGCCCTCCCGTCCACTGCACACCAACCAAAACAACCTCAACCCACTCTCCCTAATTCTTTCCCCTCCTATTCCACCATCCCAAGAGCACCCTCTTCCCCCTCCCCACTCCTCTCCCCTCCTCCCTCCACCCAAGGAGCCATCTTACAGGCTCCTCCCCCCATTCATCTCGACCTCTGAGGTCCTCCAATCCCCGGCACTCAATCAAGACATGCTTCAACGTCTCTTCCACCTCCCCGCATATCCCACAAGTCGTATCCTCATCATCCCCACCAGCCCTCTACAACAAATCCCTGGTATCCAGTGAGCCCGCCCTAGCCCTAAAGAACAGGACACTCCCCCAATCCCCCAGATACCATTTCTCACACCCAATCCTCCTTTTCTCCACACGATACCTCGACATGGTCAACGTTTTTCACATATCATGAGTCCATTTCTCCACCTCCACATCTTTAATCCCCTTCCTCCAGCCCCTTCTACCCAAATTCCTCCCCCTCCCACCTGAACAAACTTCCCCACCAGCCTCCTCGTTGCCTCCACCCACTTAGTACTGCACCATCTCGTCACATACTCATACACAGTACGCACAATGGCACCCTCCTCCATCTCCCTAACCCTCCTATCAAACTCAATCTTCGCCACCACCTCCCTCGACTCAAAACCAGACCAGCCCATTTCTCCGGTCACCACCTCTCCAGCAGTAAACCGATTAACTCCCAACGCCCACCTCCCCAATTCCCCTTGGAAGTGCTCCATCTGCCTCCAACACTCCCTACCATACACCAACACTCCTCCAACAAACTTCACACCCGGGACAGCCACCCCCTTCCAGAGCACCCGAGCAATCTCATACCTATTATACACCCAAAGAGCAACTTTCCTAATCATGCCCTTGACCCTTCCCGCTTTACACCTCACCTTCTTTTCCATCAACTCCAGGTAGTTCGGCTTCACACACAACATCACCCCCAGATACTCGTACTCCTTCACCCTCCTCATCTGCACGTTCCCCATCCTAAAGACCTCTTCTCCTCCCCCTCCATCTGCCCACTGGTCTTCCCCCCTACCGAAAATCATGTAACCAGAATTCTCACTGTTGAACTCCATCCTCCTATCTACTCCCCACTCCGCACAGACATTAAGCAGCTGCTCAAGCCCCTCCTTCCCCTCTTCCAGTTCCCCTATGTCATCCGCAAATGTCACCACTGCAGTACGGACTCCCTCCTCCCCTGCCTTCCCCCAACGAAAACCCCTACCCGACTCAATGAACGTCTTCTCCAACCTTCTCAAAAAACCAGGAAAAGCAAAGAAGACATCAGGCACCCCTGCCTTAACCCCCTCTTACTGACAACCCAGTCAGACTGTACCCCTCCCCACGAGGCCACATACATTTCCCCCTCATAAATCCTCTCAAGAAGACTGATAAATCCCTCCTCCACTCCTAAAATCCGAAGCTCCCTCCACAGCATCCCCATCTAACCCCATCATAAGCCTTGGCAATATCCAGAAAAGCCACCCACAAGCTTCTCCTTTCCTTCCTCGCAACCTCAATCGCCTGTGTCACCACAAAAACATTGTCCTAAACTCTCCTCCCCTTGTTAGGGTTTAAATTAAGCCTAATTAGACTTTATTACAGAAACAATACAGCAGCTAATAATCATATGCATAATTTCATAAATATCATACATTTATTAAATGCATGAATCAAATATTACTCATGCTAGACCAAAAAGATATAGAAGGGGACCGTTTCAAAGAAGACCGGAACTGTGTACATTCCTTTGTAAATTGAACCAGCTTAATTACAGCTATTGTTAAGTTGAGGAGATGGCATTTCTAACTACGACATTATTTACGACTCGATCAGCGAAGTGTAGAATTTCCAGAAGGAATTCCAAGTAGTTTGCAACGTCATCCATGATCGAACACGATCCTAATCACAACAGTTAATTTATTGCGTGAAGGTCTGCAGGTGACAGTTCATTAAGGCAGCGAGCTACTCAAGCGCACAATACCGAGAATCAGATGCGCTTCGGAAGCGGCAATACAATGATAGACAAGCGCAACGGTACCTAATTTACTTTTAGGACCTGAACTGTCAAGACAAGCAATTTCTATTCAGCACACTAATCAATCAAATAGATTGCTAATCGATAACACACTAGTATTTAAGCGGACTTCAGGAATGCGGCATTATCATTCGACTTTTAAAAGTTTACACGTTGCCACCACTCCCTGAGTCCTGCTGCTTGCGGACGTCTAAAGCCATACAGTGCCGGGAGACGGGAAGCCGAGTGACGAAGCGTCAGCTACGGCGGAGCTTCACGGCAGCTAAGTATCATTCCGTATCATTAACAATGATTGTTGTATTTGATTGATAGTAAGCTGAGGGCTTAATCCTTTAAGCCAACCATTATTAACGATCCTTTATTAGGAATTATTCCAAAGTTTTTAGTTTGAAGTTTTTAATGAGCCTAAAAGCCTATTACACTTATCGCTCAATACTACAAAACTAACTTAACCTACTTAACCTAACAACCAGACCACCATCAACTCACAAAGATAACAATTCCACCACTCTGACCCATCATAGCACCTCTCCCCACACCCCCGTTACATAGCATCGGCACAAAGCCGGGTTCAACCTGGACCGCACAGGAGAGCGAACACCAAGGAAGGGACTGCGAAACCACCTTATAATCCGAAACGTTGCGTGGCCTTGCAAAAACCCAAGACCCGGTACAGCAAACACTGTCCTGGCCCTACGAATGGTGGAACCCCAAGAACAGCACGGAGCGGGTTTCCTTCCCCAACCCGTGTCCCAAACCGGCGGAACCGGTCCCAACGAGGGCACTCCAACAAAAAATGTTCAACAGTCTCATCACCACCCCCACACTCGCACCTGGCCGTCCTTGCCCAACCGAGCCGAGCCAGGTGCGCCCCCAGTTGTACGTGCCCTGTGCGCAAACGTGAGACCAAGCCCGCGCCACGCCGAGAAAGGCTGTTCAGGAGCCAAATGCAACCGTAGTAAGAATGCCAATCACCAACTATTGTTGATTTAATGTAAGCAAACCGATCTCGAAATACAATCCTTATAATTTGATTATTGACCAGTGTGGTACACATTTTGTACAACAGAGAGTAGATTAAAGGCCCAAAATATTATTGAATTGTTGCTTATCATTGCGCCTCCCTTTTCAAGTGCCATATTTTATGCGTTATATGTAGGTTGAATACAACTGATCCATCCTGACAATAATGGTTTATTTTAGGACAATTGCTGACTAGAATAGATCATTACACCCTTTCTAAATCCATTCTGTACATCTCCCAGTCCCCTCTCCCCTCAAGGTCTGTCCGCAACCTACTCGTAAGAATACACATAAACACCTTATAAACTGCACTCGTAATGGCCATCGGCCTAAAGTTCTCAATCCTACCTCTATCCTTCCCCTTCCCCTTATATACAAAGTGAATCCTCACCTTCTTCCAGCTCTCCAGAACCACTCCCCCTTGCAGATCGCATTCATATCCCTAATCAGCCTTCTCCTATACCCTTGACACCCAGACCCTTCACAAGCTCACCCACCATATCGTCTTCCCCCACAGCTTTCCCCTCTCTCACGAAGGTCAAGGCTTCCTCAAATTCTCCCACCGTAATATCTTCCAGCAGATTTCCCACCTCTCCCTGCCTCTCCCCCAACCTACCTCCTCCTCCCCAATCTCACAAAGCTCCCTCAATGCTGCAGTCAGCATATTTCGAACATTCCCCACATTTTCACCTTCACCTTCTCTTCTCCCCGTCCTCAACCCGGACCTTCTCCTTCACAAACCTCCAGAACTTCTTCCCCGCTTCCCTCCCTCCCCTCGCCACTTCCCTAGCCAGTTTCAAGTTAAATTCCCCAACCTTCCTAGCCACCACTCCCCCTGCTTCCTTCTTACAAGCCAAATAATCCTTCCAGCATCTTTCGCTTTCCCCATCATCAACTCTCCGAACTCCTCTCCTCCATGCCCTACAGGCCTCTTTCTCCTCTGAATAGCCCCCTTCACTTCTACATCCCACCATCCCTTTCCCCTATCCACTCCCGTGTCCCTTTCCCAAGATGCTTCTCTGCGACCTTAAGTATCCCAGTCTCTCAAACATCGTATCCCTCCCTACCCTTCCACCTCCTTCTCGACCTCAGCACCAAAAAATCGAGCAACTTCTGATCCCTGACTGCCCATCTCCTCCTACACTCCCCCCCCCTCCCTCAGCGGAAAAACTCCCCCCTCCCCCTCCTCCCCTTCAACGTCCACTCAGCCCAGACCAAGCAATGGTCCGAGTCCACTCCCCATCTACCCTCAACATCCACCCCCACCCTCCTCATCCCACAACACGAAGTCCACCGCCGACTTGAGCACCCCTCTGTTCCACATACACTCTATCCTCTCAATGCTCCCCAGAATGGCCAACTCCAACCTGCACTCCCCTACAAAATTCCTAACTGCCCTCCCATTCCTATTGTCCAATCCCCCCCACTCAGCCAGATGCACATTGAAATCCCCCAAAACAATAATATGAAACCCTTCCCTCCTCAGCCTCTCGATCTCAACCGCCAAACAACCCAAGATATCACCATTCCACTGCTCGCTACCACCTCAAGGTACACCACTCCCACTGCTCGCTACCACCTCAAGGTACACCACTCCCACTGCTACCTTCCTCCCGTCAACTTTCCCGGTAACCCACAAATGCTCCCTACTTTCCCCACCCAATTTCTTCCACCCACCCCTATCCCGAAAAAAACCCAATTCCCCCTCCCCTCTTATCCCCCGTTACCCGTTTCAGCCCCACCCACTTCCACCCACTCCACCCGGGAGGCTCCTCTTCCTCCCTAAGATGAGTCTCCGCCACACCGACCAGGTCAAACTCCCCATCTTCCACCCCTCTCCTAAATTCCTCCCATTTCCCCAAAGACCTACCTCCACAGATGTTGATAAATCCTGCCCTCCAGATCTCTCCACCCTTCTCTTCATCCCTTCCCCTTCTCCTCCTTTCACGTTCCCCTTTATCCAGATACTCTGTTCCCTCCTCCCCGTCCCTCCACAGATGCCCCTTCCCACCAGACTCTAACTCCCCTTCCTCCCCATCCACTTCCCTCCCAAAAAAGTCATTCCCACTGCCTTAACAATAAAAACTCCACACTCTACTCGCAGCCCCAGGGGCAAAGTGCACCCCATCACTGGACCACCCCTCCGTAGTTCAGACCCCACGCATGTCAACACACTCCACCTCCGAACCCTACATCCTCCTCAGCAGCCGCAAATTAAAATTCCTCACTTCCTCCAACTCATTACCCTCCATCCCCTTCTCCCCGGAATCCGGCATACCAGAACCCGAGCACCCTTCCTAACCCTCCACACCTCCCTCATACAAGACTCCAGCCCCCTCTCAAATCACTCACAGCCTCCCCTCACATCACTTTCGTTTCTAGTTTGAATTTCGGCTGCTAGATGCCGTTGGGTGTACCGGTGCTCGCTCATTTTGGCTGAAATGCTTACTCGCAATCTCCCGTTTTCCAAAACAGATTTGTTTATATTTGGAATACTTTTTGGCGTATTATCACATGCACTGTCCCAGAATGTATGGCAAATCAACGGTTCATTGTTCCCTACTAATACCGGAACCCTGACCTTCTATTCTTTTTGGGTTTAGATAAAAATTCCGATCGAGGAGCCAGATGACATTTTTACGTTGATTTTGTAAGATGGTTCGTCAATATGCCGAAACTGTACTTTACGTTTTTGACCCAAAACTGATAAAACTACCGGCTTACTAGTATCAATACTATTTATTTCAGAGTGAAATGTCGAAGAATTAACGCCATCTTCGAACAGTGTAATGATTACCGAGTCACATTTCAATTTGTAATTTTCGTTAAAACTGTTAATATTTCATTAAAGTCATATGCCAAACTCAAAGGTATTTTCAACAGAACAAGAAACATTCCGTCAGAATTCTTTTTTCTTTCCAAAATATGAAGCCAAACGTGGCTGTGCCAAGGTTCTACCTGGTAGTGATAAACGTTGTTGTCAATCAAAATCTGAATACAATTTATGAAATAGTTTATTTGCCTGATCGGTTTCGAATAATTGCACATTAAAAAAAAAATTATTGACTGACATCGAACATCCACAACTGAGGGACTAAAAGGTTTTTACTGTTTGTCCAGAGCTAATCTGAACTTCATCAATCAAATAATCAGACTCTTGCACTTTACCCTATACAAGACATCCGCTTATGGCTAGGCTATCAACTCGTTCTTTGAAGCCTCACTAGATAGCGTGCTTTCCCCCTAGATAGTCTGAACAGCACACTATGTAACCGTGTTTTGGCCAGAACTTCGTTGATTGTATTGACTTTGGCCTTGCTGTTGGTCATTATTTTGCTGGCTACCATTGTTCTGATAACGATACTGGCCACCCACATTGTTACAACCACTTCCATTACCATTTTGTTGGTCAAAACTCCACTGATTTCTCCCATTAAACTGCTGAGGGTCCCTATAGTCTCCCCTTGAAGTTTCCATGTTCGCCCCAATAATTTCCACGTCCACCTCCGCTATTAAAATTCTGCTTATTTAATGAAAAGTTTGAATTATTCCTACGCTCATTCTTATGACGGACATGTTGTATGTT
>JAHWFP010014086.1:7512-76229 GCA_023313725.1 Lithobius niger
AAATTTAATTCTGCAACTGAATTGCGTTGGGGAAGGAGGATTATTAAAGCAGCTTACAGAGCCTCAATGGAGACGTAAGAATGCGGGAAAGGGGAAGGGGAAGGGGGGGGGGTAAGAATTTTCTTCGCCAGGTGAATATGTCGAAAGGGATTGATCGACTACCGAACTGAGAGTGACAGACAGGCACGCGGTTATGAAAGGCAGGGTTTATGAAATATATCGGGCGATACACGTCTTATTATTTACTAGTGGGGTTTCCGAACCCGACCCTAAATGCCAACCCCGGGTTTTCGGGTTTGAAAAGTATAAAACTATAAAAGTATAAGAGAATAGATTCAACACGAGTTCAAAAGTCACACCTTGAAAAATTGCCAATATTAGGCTACGTTAAAAAAACGCTTGAAGTAAACTGGTAACATTAATTTCCCCACACTTTTTTTAAAATTTTCGAAACTTCTTAAACAAATACACTTTCATTTAAAATTAACTTGCGTCAAGCACTGCAAACGACTAAAGGTTCCCCGTTTGCGTAGCGTTGCCACCAACTGAGCTGGGTGCAGCCAGAATACCAAGTAAACAAGCAACAACCCTAGTTGCTGCGGCGATGGGGGAATGAGGAGGCTTCCTGAGTCCCGTCTTCGGCCAGTGGCCACGCATTCGTAACGTAGCTCCCTCGTGTCACGCTTATATTTAACTAAAACGATCCGCCATGGAACGAAAATGGAAAAAATAATAGAGTGAAAATAATGGAGCAAAAACAATGCCGCAAACACTCTCTATAATGGAGGCGAAATTGATCCACCATTTCATATTTTCACCATAATATTAATTAAACCCGAAATACCCTGGTTTTTGGCTCTGCTAAACCCGGGGGTTTGGGGCTTGTAAATCGTCCGGGTTCCCGGGTGTTCCGGGTACCCGGGTACGCGGGCTGTAAACCCTATTCAGCTTACAGCCGGTCTAAAGACGGATGAATTTACTTTATAATAACACTAAAATGACGTGGCTCTTTTTTGGTGGTCTTGACTAACTATCGCCTCCCCCCCCCCCCCCCCCCCCCACCCCCGGCCCACTCCACATTCTAACGTTTTAAAAATTACGTAGCTCTTTTTTGTTTTCTGGTGTTCAGTAACTACAATAAACACCTTTGAATACAACGTTGCATACCCAATTATGTCTCCCTGTATCGGCCGCGCCCCCAACGTTTATGAGAGAGACTCCTCAACTACCCCAATCCTCACTCTTCTATATCCACTTCTTCTATCTCCTCCCCACCATCCTCTGAATTCGCCGCAGTCGAATAGAAACACAAAAATAACTGAAGTTTTAGCAGTAGAAGCATGAGTCATTTATGACGTACCTTTGTGATCTTCAGTCATTTTGGTTTAGTGCGATGTCACTGATGTGTACTTAGGATCTATTAACGCATTTGGGTTCTAATTGGCTATAACCATTAACAATAACCATTTGTGGAATTTGGTTTGCATGCAAAAACTCTCCCTGAGCATATTTTAAAATCTACGACGTACTTCGCAACCCTCCCTCCATCCCCAACGTGATGCGCGCAATACGCGTCACAACGTATTTCCCGACTTCTCGCGTGGCCTTCTGGGAGTGTTACGCCGCCAGCAAGCAGCCTCGTTCATTTTTTTTATATAGTACGTGTTGGCCAGTAAGCTGGCAGATGTTCAGTGGAAGGAACCACCATCGTAACAGTTGACTTTTGCCGCAGGAGGGAGGAAACCGGAGTAACTGGAGGAAACCCTCGTGAAACAGCCGTAAACCTAGCTTGTATTGCTAACCGACGCTTCTGTTTAACTCTCCTCCCCCTCCCTCCCTCCACAAAGTTTGAGCGAAAGGACTCGTCCGTCTATCACACGCTTCCCCTTCCACAAACTAAAATGGTATGACCTTCATTCATATCGAGGATACTGATGATCAACGTTTTCTTGAAGCAATTTTCACAAAACAGAAACACGTTTTAATACGAGTTAGCTTGACGTCCCAACCGTGGTATAAAACCCAACCGTGGTATAAAACAGTTATAGGTTAGAAGCGAGAGGTTACCGATTTTTAACCCACGGCTGCGATTATTGTCCATGCTCTCGTATGCAAAAGTCTCGGGCTTCGCCCTCGACCTTTGCATACTCGAGCAGGGCCAATAATCGCAGCCGTGGGTTAAAATTTATAACTCCTCGCTTCTAACCAATAACTATTACTTGTAATTATGGCATACTAACGTAGTTACTGAGAAAATTGAATGAGATAATCTTAAAAATTACATTTTAAAACAGTGAAATCATCATTTTTGCTTATTTTGCTGTTCCGCTGGTACAACGTTAAACTTGAAGGCCCTTCGGGCACCTCAATACCCCAGAATGATGAAATATTTTGTGTGTGATAGTTATGTCCAAGAGCAAATTTCCAACATCCTGCCAATGAGAATTTCCCCAAAAAAACTTTTTACACTCCATCTTATTAACTAATGATAAATAAATGAAGCATCGTAATTAACTTGATAAAAAGCCTTAAAGAAAAATGTGTAGTTATCTCTGCTGGAGGGTTTGTCCATTTAACCGTTGTTGTCCCAGTAGATATTCTTTGAACGAGAGATGGAGAAAATTGGCCTACTGGTTTAAAGGGGGGATACTGTGCAGTGTTATAAATGGGTATAAGGAGTTATAAACAATTTCAGGTTTTGCGTTTGAATTTGACTGCAAGTTGAACGTATTTAACGACGTGGCAAGATAGAACCTACGCGTCATCTGATTTGCACCCCCAGTTTGCAGTGTTATCTATTGCATAAACGAACAAACAACTTTATGATCATGAAGTTTAACAAAAGCTAACTCGACGAACGCGCACCGTGAACACTTTGAGGGGTCTCGGCACCCCGAAAATCCTCAGCAAGCACAGACCAGCTTTAAAAAAAAAAGTTAAAACGCTTTCTGATGATGCGAAACGGAATTATTGGATATGGTAGCTAAATTTTCTTTTTCCTAAGTGCTGCCCGATTGGCTACTCTGCAGTACTGGAGGCAACCGGTGAAGCCAGTTTCTGGCGGAGCTTTCAATCACTAGCTTTCGTCGGATTACGCAGTTTGCTCCAGTCAAGCTTTGATTTGATTTAATTAAATTAAATTAAATTAAATTAAATTAAATTTAATTTAAAAATGTCTCCATGTAAAGCGGGTAAACCGTATTATTCCCTTTTTTTTAAATCTCTGTATTGCATCCTTTAATATTCATCTGGGGTAATTTTTATGCATTAAACTATCACCTCATGATAACGAGAAGGTGATCACGTTTTACTCCCCCATTGTGAGATATTTATTCCGCAAAAAGTGTCGAAGATTTTTTTTTTTAAATCGGATTGCTACCCAGATCGACTATGCCAATCACTGTCGCGTAAGGCAACTAAGAGGACGAAAGCTCTGAAATAAAACAGTCGATGTGGTTTAATGTAGGTTAGTACAGATTCTCGTGTGCAGACGTCGCAAAGTGCGAAAACAGCGAAACTGACACGTTAGGTTTACGTAGTTTACCGCATACCGGCTTTTTACACATACGGTTCAGCGGAGTGAAGTACTTTTGATTCTGACTCACTAACCGATTAATATGAAATTCTAGTGTATTTTTTAAGTGAGTGGCTTAATTTTGAACTAACTTTTAAAGCCTTTACAGTGTTTTGGGTGTATTATATCGGTTTTTAATTTTCGTTGATCCCTTTTTGTATGTAAAACTATTTCTGCATCACGAAGAGTTATTTTAAAAGATTCAACGCACAAATATTAATTCAATCAAGAAACTATGTGAGTGAAGTAACTGAGGCAAAACTTGAGCGTTCTGACCAGGCCAAACTCACAAACACATATTTCGCACACAAGATTAATAATTTTTGGCGCATAAATTGGCATCTTGTTCACAAAATAGATGAAGTAAAGACAGCATGGGCTACTCCGTGTTCTAGGAATATTATTACTCTCATACAGGACTTAGCCTTCATTTCAGAGGTTCCTAAGTTTGCCAAGTAACTATATATACACGTTAAAGCAAATTACTAAAATATATGCCTAATCACACAAATATAGACTTTTACGTGTGACGTCATCCGGTATAGAGTTCTAACACATGCTGTACTTACTAGTGTTGGGGGAGGGGGATATTGAGGATTAATGGCGCGTCACAGCTACGTCGTTTGCGTCAACCTCAGTCACAGTGCAGTGGTCCTGGTTGCCACTGCGCCACACATTACAGAGATGTTAAACGAACCCCTAAATGTAGATCTTACCATACATCTGTACCTCCTGCAAAAATTAACAAATCTCGGACAGGATGACAGACTTATCGCCCATCTGACGCGTTATGTCTCGCCGAAGATGGAAACGGCCACGAACACCAACAAGATGGTGGCAATCGACAAGTGATGGACCGGAAGTGGCTGTCGAAACCAACGACATTCAGGAGGGATAACACCCCCCTCAAAAGGAAGCATTGAGTAAGGATGATGTGACTAATATGCGTGCGGGGTTACACCACCTCTTTGAGGCGACTACGACGACCAACCAACGTGCCATTCCTACACAGTGCCCTGAAATAGCCGGCAACTTATTGTCGTCTTGTTTGTCTCACAATGCTTGCCTAGCAGCGAGCAATCTCAAACGTAGAGCTGAAAAGGCGTCCGATGGAGTGTTGGGAAATAAAAGTCTAGATCAATGATCCTGCCCTTTTCGGTAAATGCCCTTTTAAAAAAAAAGAAAATGACCTTTTGTACTGAGAAAGGGCCTAAAGGCCTAAAAAAGGCCTAAAACGGACAAAAAGGCCTGAAAAGGGCAAAAAAGGCTGAGAAATGATAAAACAAGAGAGCAAAAAAACGGTCTCCGAGAAAAATTGTCCACTTTAACTTACCGTGCATTACTAAAAGTTGTCCCTACTCTCTCGGGTGGGGGAGGGGGGTCTTTGCAACGCTATTGGTCTAGATAATCACTCTTATATATCCACTATCCAACACTGACATAATGACATTCGGGTGTCATTCATTTACGGCCTGAATGTTGCAGGTGTTTCAATGAATAAATTCATTTGTGTTGGTCAGAGTCGAGAAATTGGACATTATCGCGAAATCGTTTCAATTCCAAAAGTCAATAAACTAATTAATTATGACTGATGGTAAAATGATGGTGCAAAATGTGGACGACGAATGGCTGGCTCTTGTTTAAATGGACGCCGACTGACGTTACTCGTTTACGCCGTTCCTTCGGTTGTTAAACCAAACACGTTTCGTCCTAATTGGTTTAAGGCTATATCTCCACCGCTTGATTTGTATTTCCAGTTGAAGGCTAGCGGGGCCATTTGTAACAAAATTCTCGAACCATCTTTTCAAGGAATTATTTCGAAAAGTTGGAACTAGGGGACCAGCCATATATTACGTTACACTCTGGGGTTGGTTAATTTATTGTGACAATTGTGACGTAGGGGTGGTGGTGGTGGGGGTGGGGGGACGCCTGTTTCCAAAATGTGACGTCACAATCTTGCATCGCATTTTGGTGTTCACATCACCTTCATTTTTCGGCGTATTATTGGTGAAAATAATAGTTTAGATGCAATTCCATTTATACACTTTAGAGCTTCGTCGGGCAGATTACCAGAAGCGGTTAACGCTCGCTAAAAAACCCTTCAAACCCCATTTATACACACAGACAAAATTCCAAGATTTAAACCCGTGGACTCTTCAGACATTTGAAAAAAATGCATTAAATTAAAGTATAAACAAATGTAACGTACTTTGAAATACTATGGTGGGGGGGTGATTGCAGAAGTGTGACGTAATTATTAGGGGAGGGTGTTTAAATTTTGTGCCATTTGTACAAACGGAGTGGGTGAGTCTTTCAAAACAGGACAAAAAGGGTGTCGTTTTAATTTCAAAGAGCGGGCTCCCGCCCCCGCCTTGAGGGGAAAAAATAAAACAACGAACAAGTTGGTATGCAACCATTTATAACGTCATGTAGTTGTGTTTCTGTTGCCAAGAAATAAATCGACTCTTAAATGACACGATTTGCAAAAACTGAAATAAGCGGACGCTGTAACCAATAAATATGGTTACGCATGTCATTTCTTCGGTTGATAAACCAGACTTGTTTCGTCTTAACTGGTTTAAGGCTACGTCCATCGCTTGAATTGTATTTCCGGTTGACCGTTATCAGTGCCATTTGTAACAAAATAGTGCAAGGTATTTCACCGCCGAAAAATTTAAAAAGGACTACTTTCCATATAATGTAATGTAATGTTATGTTCAGTCGGAAAAGCGTTGGTAGGTAGATGTGAGAAGGCTGTGATGCAGAATCGAGTTTAGGCTAGGGTCTACATTTATAGATAAAAGTGTAATGTCGTTTGTGAACGCTTCCTGTACATCTCTAAGTATTTTTCGGCGGAGGCGTAAATCAAGATTTACCCCACGTCATTTTTTTTTATGGGTATTCAGCTGATAGTAAATAATACACATTATGGTATTATAATAATATAGAAAACCCACACGAGTTCGTTACGTCATCAACTCTTGGTGACGTAATTTAATTCGACAGGACCTTCTTAATGCGGGTTACTAAAGAGGGTTCAAATTTTGAAAACGTTTGTATCTTTGAAAACAAACTGAAAAACAAAGCAAGAAAAAAAAAAGAAAAAAAAACTTTCCCTCGGCCAAATAAAAAAAAAATATGTGTGTCTCTTCAAATTTCCTTTATTGTTATTATTTTTTCCCTAAGAAGGGAACTTGGTGGTTTGTCCCTGTTCCCCAACCGCGCCACGATGAGTGTGCAAAAAGATAAGAGAAAAAATGCAGCCAAGCAAACGCCACCTTCTATGTTTCCCGCATTCGTAGCTCAGAACCTTATCGCAAAAATATGAAACGGTTCTAAAAAAAAAATTGAAAAGAAAAAAAAAACTTCCGGGGAAAACAAGAGGGCTAGCTACATTTCTATTTCTCCGCACTCCCACTTTTTTTCCCCCCATTTTTTATTCCAGAATCAGATTAACAACAAAAAGTGTTAAAGCCTTCGGTTTGCTTTCGTCGGCGTCAGCTTTTTGCCATTTTCTTCTGTTTTTACGCTGTGATAATAATTATTTCACAGAAATCTCAGTTGCCAAGTTTTTTTACTAAATGGCCAATTAGGTTTTTCTACCTCATCAGACGCGAGATAAAAACACACTTCAACGCGATTACCAAAAAAAATATTAAAAAAGAACGCTGAAAGAATGGAATAGAAATGAGCAACCTCCCCCCCCCCAACCCCGCAATCTTCCTCTCCGCGCTAAACGTAAGCATTAATGACATCTGAAATTAATGACAATCTGAAATTTCATGACAACGTAAAAGTAATCCTTTTAAAAAGCAGATGGAATATGATTGTAGTCGAGAAAACGTATGCGTTCTTTCCAAATGTCAGGAACACTGTTAAACAAGCTCGATTTAAACCCGGTTGCTGTCACGTCATTTGCAAGAAATTATTCCAGTGAAATTTAAATGATAGGAGCTGAGCGCGAATTCGGCTTAAAATGGTAGTATGAATAAGTGGGGAAAATGTTGTTAAAAGATACGGAGTTTTCGCGACACTCACTTAGCGAAATTGACGTGTTTTACGCCCAGTTCGTGAAAAAGACTCGCCCTCATTTAATATATAATCCCCCCCCCCCTATGGCTTTAATCCACGTTAAAAAGAAAAGTTGGAATGAAAACAGCCAGTGCTTGTAACTGTGAAGCAAACCGTACACTTACTTCAAATCCAGATTGATTGAGAAAAGGAATTCTGCCGTCTCATCAAAATTTTGTCCCAACTTGCAAATTCGAAAACTTTTGGCAGGAAAATTTAAATGTAGTATTTCAAGTGTTTTAAAAGGCATAAAGCTCTTTGGTCTATATACGTTAACATATCTTTCGTTTCATTCGTGCTGCAAATTACAGCATTCATTGGGTGAGTTTGAAGCAAGTGGGCTGCATATTGCTTCAACGTTGCACCAGAGGTTAAAAACTCTAGCAGTTCCAACAGTCAAAAGCGCATAGCCGCAGACCGAATCCTCCATGTTAAAGCTTAGCGCATGCGTCGTACTTGTCTTGGCATGTGTGGTCGCACACACAATGAGCCCACAGCCGGAGTTTCACGATTGCTTGCGTCATACGTTTTAGGATTACAGAAATCTCGATGTATATATATAGCGCGCCCCTTCAGTCGGTGTTTCATACTTATCTGTTTAGGGTAAATAAAAAAGTACGGTCAAAAAACACTATTGCAGCGCCATTTTCGCATGATCATGCCTGGACTTGCGAAAGATGTTAACATGGAAGATTTGGTCTGCGGCTAAGCGCTTGTCCTACAGGCGCAAGGTAACTTCATTAGAAGGGCCTTGCTATGGCGCAAAGAGCGCAAGGCCCGCAGTAACACAGTCAACATGGTGCTGAACATCGTTGCATAAGCCAGCCGCAAATAACTTTTTTCACAGGGACCTACCGGATCCAAAGCGTCTATCGGATCTGCAAGCCGGCCCACATTGGAGTCCAAAGATGCCGGCAAATAAACATGGCACTGTTGCAAACTGCCAAAACAATCCGTAGCTTTTTTACAAACCGCAAATGGCAAATGTTAGCAAACACAATGCAACTTCTCTCGCTCTCCTTGTTGTTATTCGCCGGCCATTTTTAAGCTGTGTGATCTCAACGTACGGTGGTCTATTGGGACCATACGTGGAACGCACAAAACTTTTATGAAAACGGAATCAGATGGCCACTGTCGCTAGCACACTTTACCATATATCTTCCTAGGTTGTAGTGTGTCTTACCCGGTGTTGGGACGCCGAAGTTTCGGTTTTATGAAAGTTTTGTTTATGTAGGAAAAAAAGTTGTATTTGTCTGAATGAGTCACCCACCATAGTAATAACACGCGTTTCCTTCTGTTTGCCGCCGCTGTTTGTCTCTGCATCCCGCTTGTCCCCCTAGTTGGTGATGACGTCACTAAATAACACAACTGATTGTTGCTGTCTGCAGGAGTATGCTCCTCCCGTGACGAAGTAAGCATGTTGCTCTAAGGTTAAAATCAGTTGTGTAGCTTTCAGCTGTGTAGTTTTCAGCTACATCATTGAGCGAAGCTAGTGAAGCGAGGGAACTCCCTATGATGAGACTCTAATGCAACGGACGAGATCACATCATGCGTCAACTACTTGCCCGATAAAAACGAAACTTGGCCAGAATTTTAATTTCATTAAAAATAGTCATTAAAACAGAAATTTAATAACTACCCCCCCCCCCGCTCCGTTAAGAAAGCACTGCGCACTATGGCATTGTAATATTATGACGTGGTGTGAGCTTGAAATTCAAGGTGTAATATTAATTGACGTAATAATTGCATTTTATTATTTGTAATGTATTTGTTATTTAATACTGAAGTTAAGCTTGTCCTCATGTAGAGCTTCTTTCCGCTTTACCTTGTACTTAAATAAATACGGATGCAAACCTATTTACGTTGCCTTTTGGACTTAAATGTCTGACCATTTGGCTTTCCGTCCTGTTCACCGTGCACTTGAATGTTAAATGTGCAAATATTCCTATAATTAACGCTTGAACCAGTTATCTTTGGATGAGTTTTTAACATTGAAGTCTAAAGCACCTGGAATGGTTCTAATATGAATTTGTTTACCATACTGCAAGTTAAGTTGACTCTTATTTCAAGAATTTTCATTAGTCGCCAGCATAACGGCCGTTAAGTCTTGACAGGAGTGACATAAAATAGGTCCCCGTAGGGCTCGAAGGAGTGTCCGTGAAAATGTTACCGCCCGTTCCATCGCTTGTCCCGGATCACTACCCCAGCGGTTCCCAACATTTTCTTAAGTATTCCTCCCCATCGGGATTTTTCTACAGTATTCCACCCCATCGGGATCAGTATGCAATGGTGTCCCCTCCCCCCTCTCCCTCGTGCCGCTATTAGGGGTGGTGTAAAGAGTGCAAGGCACCTGGGCCCAGGAGGCAAATGCCCAAAATTCACAAGCCAAGGGACCAAAAATGACCTATATTTACGATTGTTTGGTCTGGGTAGGGAGGTGGGGAGTGGCATTTTTTGTAATTCTTGTAGTTTTTTTTTTTCGTAAAATGAATGATACTGGTTAAGACTTGAAAATCTTATAATAATGTAATTTTTTAAAACGGTTGACAGAAGGCCTAAGGCTGTTATTTCCGAGAACTTTGAGATGCGTAGTTTGAAAGAAAAAAGTTCACCACTGAGATTTGGAGTTCGGCGCCAGAACCAGCTCGCGCCTCCCCTGCAGTTGCCCCGTTACTTCCAAAGAAGGTGTGCCTCACCGGTTGAGAAACGCTGGACTACCCCATGCTGCCAAATGTGGAACGATTGGCAGTAACTATTTTATGGATAACCCACGTCAAAAATATGATAAATATGTTTTAGCCAAATAGACAGGTGCATAAAAATACCACCTGCGATGCAGTTGGTTCAGGAATACGGCGCCTCTGGCGTGCACCATCCTATTCAGAGTGTGAAGCGGTAAAGCAGATGGCTTCTTCAAGCCAAGGCCAACTGGGTAGATATCGCGTTTCGCCTCCTGATTCGACTCCAGTTCACACGTGCGCGCAAAGTTGACGCCTTTTAGTATTAGGGCGCATTTACACAACTCGCCTTTGCATTCTCGCAGCTTGAATTTAATCGCAGTGGAAAAGTTGTTGCCATAACAACGCTACCTGGATTAGCTAAATCCGACGTCGTTTGAGTATACGCTGTAAGTCTTATAATCCGTGACAATAACTTAAAGACTTCCTTTTGACGAAATTTTCTCAGTCGCTTCTGAACTCGCATTATTGGCCATTTTCGTTGCGAGTTGAAATATCTAAAACCGCCGCCATGTTGAAATTTCAGGTGATTTCTAGCTTCTAGCTGAGAGAATGCAAAGGCGAGTCGTTGAATAAACGCGCCCTTACGTTGGCAAAATAAGATTCTGGAGACGTTAATCAACTGGGGTGGAGTAAGGAAGCGAGACCCACAGCTTCTCTCCCAGACCATCCCTAGTACATCCCTCGAGACAGACTAGGGATGGAATATGAAGCCGGTAGTCAAAATAAGAAAACTCCACGTCTTACGGACGCGTATACATTCATGAGCTCCTGGTCTTGGTAACAGAACTTGAGCAGGAAGTTAAGTTAGTTGCGGTCAGATTCGGGCTCGGTGCGATAAAGTTTTATTATACACCAAAAGCGAAACTGAGATCCTATAGGCTGTTAAATCCTAAGTTCTCGCACTGTTTTCTTCGAATTTCAGCAACTCCCCCCCTTTTTCCAAATGTGGGATCATTAGGGTCCCGTTAGAACCAGCGTCTCAAAACCGTTGCGCCAACCAAATGACCCCCGTGGCGCGGAGGATTTCCGTCGAGAACGGTCACGTGGGTCGATCGCCGGGTTACGTCGTTTAGCCTTTTTACCGCAGGGATCCGTCTTCTTCCTCCGCCGGAGAGAAATGGGAAATACCGTTTGGCAAGGCTGAGGGAAGATTTGCAACAGTCCATCACGTCAATGCTCCTTCATTCCCCCCTCCGCCCCCCACTCCACCCCCGAATCCTTTACGGACACCCAATCCGCCCCCTACCACACCCTTTTTCTTCGCCCCTACTTCTTTCATCTGCATTAGGAATCGATCCCGAAACCCACGGGAGCCGGCGAAGCTCGATTAAGCTTCCTGCTGACGAGGATATGCCCCCAGGACGGCTGAGACACAAGAGGCATCTGGGTTTGAGGTGGAAACTTTATACACTGTACTGGCTAGCCGGAGGATTTAAAGTTGCCTGTAACAGGAGGGAGTTCGTGTTGGTTGAAAACACCTAGACTCCACGAATTTAATGAAGACTCGTGAAAGATGAGGTTGTAGGCCTATATATACAAGATCAAGCACAAACACGCACGCACGCATGCGTAGAAAACATGCAATTTGTTACTGATAACGAGGAAACTCACCCGCGTTGCCTCGCTAGGTAATAGGGTTTCTTGTCTGCCGTGAAACAACACATTATTTTTCGGGCTACATTCATTGGTTGTTGAAAATGAGTTGAAAGAGAACCATAAATCGAAGTATAAGAGAAAAAACGTATTTTTCATTTTTTTTAAGAACCGGTAAGACTGCTCACATACGTGTATCCACCCAAAACCAAAACTGGCATAAAACCGGCCAAGTTTCCAAAAAGGATCAGCCTTAGAAGGTAGTGATATCATTCAACCAGGGAAAGGCCTCCAAGGTTAATCCTGCTAGCCAAGTTAATAGCACCGACTGATAGTTCGAAAGTAAAATAAGTTCGGTAGCAATCTTCCAAGTTTTCATCTAACGTCCAAAGTGTTATTCGGTGCGATTAACTTGGCTAATAGCATTAACCTTGGCGGCCTTTCCCTGGTTGAATGATATCTCTACCTTCAAAGGCCCATCCTTTTTGAAAACGTACTAGCTGGATGCATCGATGCGCAAGATGGAGGCCACTCACGAAAGAAGTGTTTTTGCTCACCATCATTTGCTCACCTACCATCCTTACGTTGTCAAGAGCGTTGCTAAGCAGCGTTACGTCAAATACCGGCCGATTTACTTATGGTCGAGTGACATTCTTTGAGCTTTGTGGGGACAGTGTGTAACGACAGTCTCCCGAGTCGTTAATTAAGTTTTTCTATCGGGGGGCTTTTTTTCTATCTATGGTCGTTTTGAAACTAGATGGGCGCCATCTAGTACAGTGATATCAATAATTAAGGGGGGCACGTGGCTTGTTTGTTGTGTGAAAAGAAATTTCTATGCTTATTCTTTCGCTTGTTGAAATAAAGTTCTACGTAGAACTAAATAATGGAAGACGGCGCTAGACGCTGCAGCCTGTCAGCCTTGAAGTCCGGTGAGCGTTTTATTGCAACTTCCGTCGCAACAAATTCCAAATAGAACCAAATGAGCATTGTCATCATTTAACTAGCTATTCTATTAACAGCTGCCATTAACTACCACTGAACTCTCGTCAATACAAGCGGATTCAGTGCAAAAACCACCTCCTGCAGCCTACGAGCACGATGCTTTAGCTGTGACGTCACGCGTCTAAGTACTACTTTGGTTTTGGTGGGTCTTCAGCCCTGTGCTCTTCTTTGAGTTTATGAAAATGCTCACTCAAAGTTTATTTAATGACTTTAAGATCTCCATGCCCCGCCCATACGTTCCCACCGTTGGTCTTTATTATTCTAAACCCTTTATCCCTACCTCACACTTTGTTTTAAGTGTCACCCGCCTTAATCCACAAGTCTAATTTAAGATAATTATAAACACTAAGTTTGTGCTTCACAAAAGTAGAATTTAATTGGAGCCTACGACGTGTGTTTAAGCCGGGAGTTCTTTTCTGTATGAAATTTCAAGTTGTTAGAAGGAATGTCCAAATTTTATAGCCCAATTGATGCCGTTTAAAAAATATATATTTTTGATAATAACCAACAAAAGACAAATCGAGCAGTTCTCGATCGGCGGGGTTTTTATTTTTCACAGTAGCAACCCTAAATAAGAGGCCTTCTCAGCACAGCCAAAAACGCGAACTAAATTATAACGTTATGGTAGAGATCGCAGGCTGCGCCACCTCTTGACGCCAAGCGGCGAATTTGTAAAACTGACAAGGTTTCCAAAGCCCGTCAACAACGCTCGTC
The DNA here is from genome assembly GCA_023313725.1 of Lithobius niger. Taxonomy (NCBI): domain Eukaryota; kingdom Metazoa; phylum Arthropoda; class Chilopoda; order Lithobiomorpha; family Lithobiidae; genus Lithobius; species Lithobius niger. The sequence continues at coordinate 21,208 of JAHWFP010014086.1, forward strand.
GATTTGATATTTTCTGAGTGTTCCGCAAGTTACTGTTGAGACGCCTCATTATATGAAAGCTTTTGACGGCAGGTGTTTCCATTTTGTTTTAGGGCTTTGAAAGCTACTTGGGCTCACTAAAGGAGATAACATTTTTCCTTTCGATTTAAAATAGCACTGGTTTGCGATAAAGCTTAGAGGCTCACTTTTCTCCCCAACCCCAAGAAGCTTTCAGTTTTGTGTGGTATATCCAAATTAAGGGCCTCCGCACACACGGCGACCAGGCAGCGCGGCCAGGTCGCTGCGGCCAACGAGAATGCTTACGGTATATGTAACAACGCGCACTTGGCCGCGGCGGTCACTGGGATCCTGAGCGGCGTGCAGGAACTACAGGACGACCATACTTGCTTCGTGTTCATTTTTCACCACGTGATCGAGAATTATCAATGAAAAACGGACGTGGCTGCGCGCCACGTCGCCGTGTTTCTTGGCCGCAACGACCACTGGCCCCACAACCTGGCCGCCCAGTGCGCGGGAGCCCTAACTGATCATCTTGAATTGTTGGATATCGTTAGTGGAATAACACTCCATCGCAGAAAATTACGTCTCATAATAATAGAGGATAGGATCATTTTCTTTTCTGGTTGCTTCACTTTCAGCTTCAGCATGAGAAGATAGCGTATGGTCTCTCGTAATATGGGGCTATCGTTAGGGGCCAAATTTACGTGCTACTTATATTCCATTTACATCCTTGCATTCTACTTAGTGGTCGACCGAAGCCGATTTGTTTTCACTTTCGGCCGAAACCGGTGATTTGGTTTCGGCCGTAACCGAAATCACTACCGAAACTGGCAATTCGGTTCCGGCCGAAACCGAAACCACAACCAAAACCAGTAAATCGGTTTCGGACGACACCGGAACCAAAACCTAACCTGAATAATATCAGTTTTAATAATTAGACAAAAAGCAAGGATAAAATCCTGAGTGTATGATGGTTTTTCATAGACTTATAGTCTACAGCCGGATCCGAGGCGTCATTCGGATCACCTTTTTGGCCGACCAGGTTTCGGTTGCCCGGACAAGCTTTTGCGTGTGGGTTTCTGGTGTTATGTAATTAGCCGCAGCGAGCGCGACAGCACGAGCGAGGCACGTAATTCGGAAAAATACGAAAAATTTAAAATCATCATTTTCTTGGGATCTGGTTGGTCCATGTAAAAAAAGTTTCATGCGGCCGGCCGGCAAACAACGATAAGGAGTGCGAGTAACAGATATTTTCGTGAAGGTGCATTGCGTTAACTAACACTTGCTTTACGCGACTTGTAAAAATACCACGATTTGTTTTGGCAGTTTGCGACAGCGCAATGTTTATCTGCCGTCATCGTTGAACTCAATGTGGGCCGGCTTAAGCTACGTTTTCCAGCGCCATGTTGTCTGTCTTTCTGCGTTCCTCGGTCCTAGTTTGCTAGATGTCATGACAAATAAATCATTATTTTTTTTCTGCGTCATTATTTACACAAAGTTAAATTCGAAATAAGTCAGCAGCGTAAATGATACACAAGATTAATAACGTACAGTAAGCCACCTTCATGCACTTACGTTTCATTCAAGTGATGTGACCCGGATTCGAACCGCCGATCCAGTTCATCGCCAGATCACTACCATACCGCCTTTACCGATACGGCCATTTGTCCACTGGCATAAAGATAAGTTACGTTATTAAGGTCACCGTGGCCCCCACCCCCTCACCCCCCCCCTCCCCCCCGGCCGCCGCCCCCGGCCATAGGCATTGGAGGGGGAATACAAATCAAAATCTAATCACGATTAAACTATAGTTGTCTGCAAAATGTCAGCTTCATACATCGCATGGAAGAGTTTATTTTCGTGAAATTGCCTAGCCAGTAATTCGGCAAATATCAACGTTATTCACATCTTTTTTTTTTTTTACCACGAAAACGTTATGATGTATCAGTAATAGTGAGTTTTATTGGGTCAGTCGACCAAAGCCTTTTTAGCTGCGACAAAAGGCGATTGCTATGCTGATGTATACTTTATGTGGACAGGACGGACATTAATGTTATTGTTGAATTTTGGCGGGCGACACGTTAGCGTGTGTCTTAACAATTAATATTTGTTTTGCGTCATTGTTTTCACGTTTGAAAGTGTTAAAAGGGTTAAAGGGTTTAACGAGCGTTAACCACTCCTGGTCATCTGCCCGAAGCCCTAAGGCCCTATGTCTGCAACAGCCAGGTGAAAGTGAAAAAGTTTGAAAGTGAAAAAGTTTTAGAACAATATGGTATGAAACGGTGATGGACTATTCTTGGATGCTGCTCTTCAACTTGAAGAACCCAAAAAATAACGAAAACAGCACAAAAGTGGGTGTCTCTAGTTTGCAATATAGCTCAGCTGATGGATAAAAGACCCCGTTGCAAACTTTTCAATTTCTGTGTCAAGCTCATTACCATAGCATCAAGTCCTCGCGCATGTGACGTAGCCGACAGTACCAACTTAAATGCGCCTTTCTGACTTTTAATAAAGGGCTTGATATCAATTTTGCATTGTAATATGGTCTTTTTCCTATAATAAAGCAGCGACGGAATTTCAATTTCGTTGGGGCGTAGCAACATTACGGGCGTGTGGGTGGTCCGCCCAATACGATCTTACGAAACTGAGGAACGATTTAAAAACTTTAAAATGGACGAAGAACTTCGGTTATTTGTTGCCGTTAATCCAATAAAAAAAAAAGAAGATAGAAGCGAAAAAGCAACCGTCTTTTCTCAAATAGAGTCGTGTAAGTAAGTTTAAACTTTCTAAACTTAGTTTTGTCCTTACTTCAGCACAAAATATATGGAAATGCGGCTATACGATGTTGTCAGCCGATAACGTTTTCCTATACCAAGACGAACGTTTTGTATTGGTTTTGTTTGGCGATAAGATAAACGGTGCGCTGATCACAGCAGAATAAATAAGAGACGGTATGGCAAAATATGAAGTCTTTTTTTTTTTTTTTGTATGATTTCACCCCATTACCTTTCTGATTCTGAATATTTCGTTGGGTGGTGGGGAGGGTATAAAAAAAACTACAATCACTAATCTGGGCTAAGGATTAGCGGTAGTGGTATTTGATATTTCTCAAAATTTGAGTTTTCACAGAATACAAAATAGTTGCAAAAACAGTAAAATAACTTCATATATTAGTATTAATAGAAGTTTTGAATGAACCGCCATTTACCAAATCACTTCTGGTTTTCATTTTCATGTTTACACCATGTGGTCATCGTGGCTGAGCGGTGAGAGAGCTCAGCCTGGTTGATGGATTGCGGAACTGGTCGAACCCTTGGAAAGGGGACCTTGGCAAAGTCCCCGCCAGGACTGCCGGCCAGGGTAGCGTGAGAGGCTACCATGCTCCTTCAGCGGCTATGGGATGCATTCTGGCTAATTCTGGACAATCTTTCGACCCCTACGATGATCGGAGGTTTCCCGGATCGAATTCCCGGGCTGGCACCTCCCTTTACCAGATATTTCTTCTTCTCTAAAAAATCTGGTAATGTTCAAAATTGAGCCGGTTCAGCCATACAAGCATTAATTGCTACGGCTGACTTAAGGTTCGTAAATTAAATTAAAAAAAAAAAAAATTTTCCAGCAATGGCAAGACGATTACTGAAGAGTCGCACGGAAATCTACGAAGCGATACCATGCATTTCTTTTCCTGTGAACACATTTAGCAAAACAGGAGTATGGCTCCAAAAAGTTTTTTGCGAACTTGTATTTCACTGACGTGGCATAACCGGGATTCGAACCAATGAATTTCGGATTACTACTCCGATACTCTTGACGACTGATCGGTTGCTCCAAGGACACACTACATGCTTTCCCGAATCCAATATGAAAAGCACGTATTCTTGACCAGGACTCCGTTAGGCAGAAGAAATGTGGGTATCATTTTTTAAGCCAGTGGTTTTAAACACAATGACATGCTTAAAGTACATGTATCAAATTCATTACAAATCTTCTAAATGCTTTTTCGATCTTAAAGCAGTTCTTTTTCGGAGCGGCCGTATTACTACTCTCAATATGAATGACTTCATTTGTTGTGGAAATAATATTTCAACTGTCCTCTTCGGTGCCTATTAAGATTATTATTCCGTTGTTTATCGTTCTAGCTTCGTATATATTATGTTATGTCTTCTTCGAATGTAGAATCAGAGAGGTTAAAACTAAGAATAAATACTAATTTTGAATTAGATAACTCTGGAAAGCTTGTTCTGGGCATACTGGGCTTTCTTGTTGTTAATCCTGGATGCTTTGGTTCCTACTCTATTCGAACCAAAGTATCTGCTTCAGCCAACTTGCACAAGTGATCTATCATAGACTTACGGACTAGATGCTAATTTTGGACAATAATTTTTCCTTTGCTTTTCTTTAGAAAGAAATCAGGCTTAAAATTAGTACTATTCGTTCCTTATTTAATTACGATACTGCCGTAACTTGAGCTCAATGTTTCTCAACCCCAACAATTTCTTTCATTCCAACAGGTGGAGTTAGTGACAAGTGTGCCAGCTTTCTTTCCTTTCCCGCCTAAAGCCCAGATTAAAACGAACGAGCCCAAAATATGGTTGTGAGCCATTTTAAAAGGTCAACAGAAACCTCAAATTTGACAAAAGAGTTATTTTGAATTTTTTTCCCCATACATGTGCTAGCACAGCTGTGGCTTTGTCTATGCCATGTAAGTCACCAAATTAAAACAAAACAACGTTGAAAGTAGACAATCATCAGATTTTCTTGATTTTTAATAACCGACATAAGCCTGTGTGCGATTCTAAAAGGTGAATCGAACCTCGAATTTTGTCAATGCAGCATTTTTTACATTTTTTTTTCATGTATGCTAAGAATCTGTTTCCGATGTGTGACGCTCGATTTGAGGCTTGTATGAAAGGAAAAAAACTGTGGAAAGTAGAGCTACGCAAGAGTTTTGGTCACTTGATCAATGGCGTCAGTAGAAAATGAGTGGTTCTCACAAAAACTTGAAACGAACCTCGAAATTAGCAGTGAGAATTACGAGCACAATTTCGACAAATAGTACAAGAATTGGAGTAACAGGAACTGTCGTGTGCTCCTTGATAACTAAATAAAAAGAATTTACTGTAAATATTTGAAAAAAAAATTCCATGCATTTACCGTGGTTCGAATACATTTCTCCACCAGGTAGAGGGTTTGTTGAGAGAAGCCCTTGTATAAAATAAGCTGCTCATGTCAAAACTATTACACCAAGGTCAATTAAAAGCGGGTTGTCACTACACGAAGGTTTGCAGCACGTGGCGCCATCTAAGGTTATCTAGTTCTCTTTAGCGCTTCTTGTAAAGGAATGCACAAAGAAATATCATTTAACACAACAAACAAACCACGTGCCTCCTTAATTATTGAGAATAATTTGGTTCGTCCTCGTGCACCTGGAAGCAAGTTGTAAAGGTTAACGGTATTACTGCCACTAGATGGCGTCACAGTCGAATGTAAAGTAAATGCCGTGGTACCATCTAGTGACAGTAATGTCGTTAACCTTTACAGCTTGCTCCCAGGTGCTCGAGGACGTACCAAATTTTTACTCAATAATTAAGGAGGCACGTGGTTTGTTTGCTATGTGGTAAAAGATATATCTTTGCGCATTCCTTTGCGTGCTGGGAGCAAGTGCTAGAGAGAACTCAGTGGCGCTAGATCCTGCAGACTTTCAATTGGTGGGAACCCTCCTTTAACCTCCTGAGCCCCAGCGAACACAAACGTGCAACGCTACAAGATGGGCAAACAGTTAAGTCTCTGCGTGCACCGCAAGCTTTGTGAGGGGGCCCCCGGGGACTCCAATGAAAGCAACAACAGTCCAGTGGTTGGCATCCTCATCTCCAAACCAAGAGGACGCCGGTTCGGATCCCGCGACTGACCTAACTATCACACGCGACTTTAAAAAAAAATGCTTCATGTTCGGGTCTCAGAACGTTAAACCAGTCTGATTCTAAACCCTGCTTATTCCCTCCTAACACTTCTACGAGGTTCCTTCTGATACCTGGCTTAAAGGTACATTCCTCCCAGCGCCATTTTTCTCGATCCTCCACATCAAGTACGGCCCCTAAAGGTCTATTTCCTTACCGTTAGTCTTTCCCTTGCTAAAAACAAGCGGAAGGTTATAAGGCAGGTGGTATGTTGCTTTAAGGTGTATCTAAAATCATGTTCAACAGTGTTCAACTCTTATTACTGAGTTATTAAATACACCACGTCATTTAGGTCATTCTTTTCACCTCCAAATCATCCATCTTGATAATGTGCGGTCCACGAGTCCAAGTCTGCAGTTGGCGGCTGTCTTCTCAACTTTCTGATACATGTCTCTTCAATGAAACAACTCTTTTGACCTCAAGCCGATAACTTGACGCCTTTTAACTCAACCTGCCGAGCATCACATTTTAACTTGGTTTGCCTCGATTTTAAATCCCGTTTTAAATTCCATTTCCTCAAAACGGTGTGCATACATCTATCCTCTCAGGCGAACGAAGGAATCCACAGTGAATGTTTTGCGGTCCCACCTCGTGAGAAAATCGCGAATTGATGACGCGGGAACGTCTGTAAATTGGTCGGAGCGCCATTTCGGAGACGCTTGATTTATGGATGTGCCGCCGGGTGGCGCGGTCGGCGGTGACATGACCAATCACGTTCCATTTCCTGTTCAACAGGGCGGCCAACCCGACCGGCCAGCCGGTGTCAAGGCGCGTTCCACAACGCTCGCCGACTCATCATTATAAGACATCAACCCCTTTCCCCAATCCCCCCCTCACCCATCCTTTCACCACCCAAGCCATAATTCCTTACTCCCACTGGATTAATATAATGGCGAAGCGCCAATTTGGTCTCCTTCGTAGATGTCACGAATCGGGCATGATGGACCCAATGGCTACACTCCCGAAGGGCGGGATCACCAACTTTTGACCGATTACTATGATCGGTGTTCAAGCAGCTGGCTGACTTTTTCTTTGCCACGTTTGGTCTTTGGTCTTTGGGTAAATGGTGTGTTTTTCTGTCAATTTAGGGTAGTTTTTGCGGGAATTTAGAAATATTTAATGTTTTTGGCTAAATCAATTCCTTTAGTTAAAGATTTATAAATATACCAGAAACGGTGGCAAAAATTACTAAATTGAGAGGAAAAGCAAATATTCACAAATGTGAGCTTAAATGATAATCAGTTTCTAAATCTTACTTCTGATCTATTAAATAATTACTTAGGTTTAAAACATGTCCCTACCAAGGCAAATCTTATGTTGACCTTTTTGATTTAACATTTTGTCCTTCTTGATTTAAATGTGGATATAATAATTATCGCAATGTGTAGTAGCCTATAAGCACTGAAGCTCAGTGGTTCCACGAATCGTTGTTACTTCTTGGATTAGGGAAGACAATGAATCCAAAATTCCCTGCTTGCTCTTCCCATATCGGGGTATAGTGGACACATCCTACCGATTTAGAAGTACTCAAGTAGAAGTATTTCATTTAAAAAGCCGGTCACCAAACGTGAGCGAGTCTTTATGGTTGCCTAGTCACATACAACTATTTCCAGTTGTATGCTTACAACACAAGAGGCAGTAATAATAAATTAATATGGGGCTGTAAGCATGTCTGCCATCTTCCCTCGGTATGTCCGAGCGGTTGCATTCGGTCAGTGATGACAGAGGGATTAACAAAGAATCTTGGAACAACTTCACAGTTTCTTGCCATACCTATAGCCATTCTGTCAGTGACGACAGACGGATTAACAAAGAAGCTTGGAACAGCTTCACAGTTCCTTGCCGTGTGTATATACATTCGGCCAGTGACGACAGTGGATTAACAAAGAATCTTGGAACACCTTCACAGTTCCTTGCCGTGTCTATATACTTCGGCCAGTGACGACAGTGGATTAACAAAGAATCTTGGAACAGCTTCACAGTTCCTTGCCGTGTGTATATACATTCGGCCAGTGACGACAGTGGATTAACAAAGAATCTTGGAACAGCTTCACAGTTCCTTGCCGTGTGTATATACATTCGGCCAGTGACGACAGACGGATTAACGAAGAATCTTGGAACAGCTTCGCAGTTCCTTGCCGTGTGTATATACATTCGGCCAGTGACGACAGTGGATAACAAAGAATCTTGGAACAGCTTCACAGTTCCTTGCCGTGTGTATATACATTCGGCCGGTGACAAGAGTGGATTAACAAAGAATCTTGGAACAGCTTCGCAGTTCCTTGCCGTGTGTATATACATTCGACCAGTGACGACAGACGGATTAACAAAGAATCTTGGAACAGCTTCACAGTTCCTTGCCGTGTGTATATACATTCGGCCAGTGACGACAGTGGATTAACAAAGAATCTTGGAACAGCTTCACAGTTCCTTGCCGTGTGTATATACATTCGGCCAGTGACGACAGACGGATTAACAAAGAATCTTGGAACAGCTTCGCAGTTTCTTGTCGTGTGTATATACATTCGGCCAGTGACGACAGTGGATTAACAAAGAATCTTGGAACAGCTTCACAGTTCCTTGCCGTGTCTATATACATTCGGCCAGTGACGACAGTGGATTAACAAAGAATCTTGGAACAGCTTCACAGTTCTTTGCCGTGTCTATATACATTCGGTCAGTGACGACAGTGAATTAACAAGGAATCTTGGAACAGCTTCACAGTTCCTTGCCGTGTCTATATACATTCGGCCAGTGACGACAGTGAATTAACAAAGAATCTTGGAACAGCTTCACAGTTCCTTGCCGTGTCTATATACATTCGGCCAGTGACGACAGAAGGATTAACAAAGAATCTTGGAACACCTTTACGGGTTCTTGCCGTGTTTATATTCGGCAGCGAATGTATATAGTGAATGTTAACAAAAAATCTTGGAACCAATAGCTGTGAAGCTCTTCCAGATTCTTTGTTACTCCCACTGTTGCCATCGAATAAAAGCGATTTTACATACCAATGAACATTGTACTGCCCCGCCCCATAGATACAGATCACAATAATGATATCCAAAGCACAAATTTACTTTCCGTCAAAGACACATCTTTTCATCACAAAGGGAGGGACAAGCGTTAAATCAAGACAGACAGATAAAACACACAAAAATACAAATGGACTAACACGGACAAGCTTACCGAATCGGTAGATCATCTCTGTGTTGCATTCGGCTTCTTAGGTAATTACGGAAGCACTTAAGCGTCTTTAAATCTAAAAATATGACACATCTGGTGCTCGTCTAAGTCTTTCAAATCAGCAAAAAAGTTTGGTACAATTGCTTGAGATGTTAATACATAAAACTACTGCAACGTAGGCAAAGATGATCAGTTAGATCAGTCGTAGAAACCACAAATCTTTCACATTATTTTCAGATTTGACAAAGGTCATTACTGGTATCACACTTCGTATTGATATTCCATTACTGACCTGCTAATCCATATTTGGCTTTGTTCTAATTTTGGCACCATTTAGTCTACAACGACTGAGACTGCAGATAAAATCCTGGTTTTCGTTTAGTCAGGGATGTGTGAAGAATTTTAACAGTGTGTAGGATCTTTGTAAAAACGGTGATCATTTTTCTACTTGTCTGGTGAAGGATTACCATACGAGGAATGAATCCTGTTTTTATGTCAATCAACCAAAAGTTGCTAAGGAAAGACTCCACAAATGCAGTTATTCTTTGGGTTCATTGTTTACCGAAATTAAACTTATGACTGGGCTGAAATCGTTCAAGAAATATTTGTTTAAGTGGTCATTAGATCAAAACCTTATGAGCTTAGCAATGCTATTTAGCATTATGAGTTAAAACTGAAAACCTTTATTATTTGGTTGCATTGTTTTCTAGTACTCGTACCTTTTCCAATTTTTTTCGTATTATACCACACGTCATGGCTGTTTGCTGGGACGTGCATATCACGTGACTGGGCTAGTCCAATCAGACGGCCAAACAGCCGTTGTTCTCGTTCGTCATTGGCTAACTCATGGTGACGTCACGGCAAACAGCCATTGCGCATGGTTTAATTTGTTCTTAATCATGCTTTGTTTGATTTTGGAAACCGTGTTTTCCACATTAATTACTGTTTTTATTCCTATTTTTTTTTAAAAAGTGTTTCTTTTATTGTGTGCAAACCTTACCCACACGCGGGTATCTGCTCTTGGGGTGTCTGGTATTTCCATGTAAACTGTACTGAAATAAACTCAATTCACTGGGCCTGTTTAGCTAATGAATAAAAAAAAATTTGATCTTAGCGTGACTTGTGGCTTCCTCTTAAGACGTACGCCCACAGGATGCCCCTTTAAAATAGTTCGGTGACGAGATTCATCTCGCATCCTTTTGATTCAGATACCAAGACTATGACAACTCGGCTGCGCTTTGGTCCCTTCTCTCGTATTCCCACAAAACTTCCAGAGCTCACTTCTCTTCGTTGGACTTCGTTATTTAGTCATCCTGCGTGGGCGTACGTCGTGTCGGGAAGCGGATTAAAAAGTTACAATGCCAACCCTATCTTCTCTTTTGCTTAACATGATTTATTCAATCTTGTCGTGTTCCAAATCTAAACTTTTAAGAAGTAGTCCGCTTCCCTCCGCATCCTAATGGATACCGCATAATACACAAAGCATCTGACGCGTCTTAATGCGTTTTTAAAAATAAAAATAAAAACCAGAAGAGACAGTATAGTAAAAGGGCGTTTTAAATTCCAAGCACTAAATGCCTTTCGTCTGTTTTGACAAGCGCTCTAGAGTGCTTTTTAAACTTGTGACTTATTTGGGGAGATTTTCCGGCCAACCTCACTTGATGATGACAAAGTGACGGTTTTGTCTTAAAGTTAGCTCGCAAAGTTTAAAAACGTCTGCCATGAATTTTAGATTACGGTTTTCCTCGGCCTTTACTACAAAGTGCTTCCCATTCATCGTGGGCTTATCTTGCTGTGAAACACTGACAGACCGCCCCCCCCCCCCTTCAACCCACAAGATCCCCCAACTCCCTCGGGGAGTGTTAAAGAAGCCTCCTTACATTCTTATAATCAAACGATAAAACACTTAACAACACTAACACAAGCAAGCCGGTAAATCCTTGATTTAGGTGTGTTTTCGGTCGACACCTGCGGTCGAATTTGGTGGTTTAAAACGTGGTTTCGGGAGCTGTCAAGATTTTTCGGTTAGATAAATTTTCTTAGGGCAAGGGTTTTGGCTTTGGTCTTCCGAAGGACGGAGATTCTGTCTAAATCCCGCATATTTAATATTCAAGAACCATTACTTTTAAAAGTACAAAGCTGTTGTGCGATGAAGAACGACCATCTAAGTCTCCTTTCGAGGCAAACAAAAGCCAGCAAATATTGGTGGATACCTGGTTCACAATCGTTCTCCCTTAAATGATTTCGTACTTTCGTTTCCTTTGGAATAAATTTGGGGTTACTAATGGGCAGCAACCATCCAAACTTGGGCGAATCCCGAAAAAAAAAACATATTATGGCGGATTTATCCAACGATTCGCATTAGCCTTCTCGTAGCTATTATAGAGCTAGAAATCATCTGAAATTCCAACATAGCGGCGGCTTTAGCTCTGCCAGCTCGCAAGGAAAACAGTCAGTAATGTGAGTTCAGAAGCAAATGGAAAAATCGCGATTCAACATCAATTAATTTGTGGTTGTGAAGGTTTTAAGGCAAGTATAATCAATCACCTCCTGACTGGTGAGGAACCACAAAAACATCGTTTCGTCAGGTGGGAAAATCGTTTCGTCAGGAGGAGTGTCGGATTTGGCTAATCCAGGTAGCGTTGTTACCATGGCAACGACACATTTGCCATCGCGATTAATTTTCAGCTGCGGAATGCAAAGGCGAGTCGTTGTGTAAACGCGCCTTAAATCAGACGAAGGAGACGCGTTTTGTGAGCTTTTGAAATAGTCAGCAACCCCTGAAAAGAAACTTATCGCCAGCTTCCAAGCCAAGAGTGTAGTTTCCATTCGGGAGTTCTGGGCGTTTTTTCAAGCACAAGAAAGTGTCGAAAACCATGAGACAAAAATGTCGTATACAGTAAGGGTGCGTATACGCAACGACTCGCCCTTCATTCTTCGCAGCTAGAATTTAATCACGATGGAAATCCGTTGCCTGTATTATCTAAACAACTTTACCTGGATTAGCTAAATCTGACATCGTTTGAGCAAACACGTGCAGTCTTGTAACTCGTAACAATAACATAATGAAATGCTTTTGACAAAACAATTTTCCCAGCCACTTCTGAACTGACATTATTGACTATTTTCGTTACGAGTTGGTAGAGTTAAAACTGCCGCGATACGAGCAAAAATTCACGTTGCATACTGTGCTTAATTTTTCTTCTTAAGTACCTAATGATTGCATAGTAAATATCTGATAATGCAAATTGTTTAGGCTTAATTATTCAAACATAGGCCTATTCACACATTTTAGGCCTATAATCAGAGAAATATAGGCCTAATTACACGTGGCATCTTTGTAAGGTATACATGTAATATTAAAAAAAAAAGTTTTTTGATTTAAGCTGTATTCCGGTAACTCAAGTAATCTATAAAGAACACGGGTTGAAACCAAATTAAAATTGGACGAAGCTAATAATCCAATACGTCCCACTTATATGCACATCACCAATAAGCCTTCGTCTTTGCGTTTAATTAATTCGAAGATGTTAATTCGATAATGAGTTTTTAATCATGCGCGAGACCAATTAGCAAACATTGCAACATCTCAGGCAAACATTCGCAAATTACTTTCTGAACGACTAAGACAAAAGTAAATTCAGCGAGTAATATTCTTATGTCTGAGTCATCTTGGATTCGACGTTTGTGTTTGTGGATGAAAAAGTGAAACGATTTTTTTAGATGATAAAACCACAAACAGCCCATTCGTCTATATATTTGCTTTAAAGGACAATTAATTAAGCCTATTTTCTTTGTTCAAACAACACTTAGATTTTGATGTTATGGAATTCTTTTCTTTGTCTTTCCATAAAACTTGCTTTTTTTCATACGCACATCTGGACGACGCTCTAAGGAACCGGACATTAATTATTTCACGGGGTGGGGGGGGGGGGGGGGGGTGGTTTATATTTGTGGGTCATGAATTTTTAGGATCCTCTCGAGGGGTTGGGGTCATACATTTTTCAGTACTCGTCGAGAGGGGGGGAGGGTTCAAAAACACACTGACCAAACTGTAAGAAAAAGTCATTTTTGGACCTAAAAAAATGGCACTTTCAGCAGTCAAAATTTCTAAAAACGCCTCAGCTTCTGAGGGACCACCATGATGTGAGTGTGCAAGGTTTTGAAGATAGTAGTACCAATTTTACAATTATAGCCTAGTTTTTTTTTCAGTAGATTCTGTAAAAAAAGCCTTGGTACCTGGTTTCTTGGTTTCTTGGTTTCTTCTGTATATCAGGTGTTGACTACGTTACGGATGTGGGCATCAAGCAAACAGTTTGTTCATTGTATATTGTATGAAACTTGATACAAGATGGGTATAACGAACATGGGTGTTTTATAGAACATTTTTAACCCAACGTGTCTTTTCCTTAGAAAAACGAGGAACGTTTCCTTACAACTCGTGGCAACTTGTCTGCGCGGAGTGCTACGTACTTCATTTGGCTACAGCACTAGTCTTGGCTACAGGAAATTATCTACAGACAGTCTCAATAGGCATACGAAAAGCGCATCTTTTTTTCAGGGGGAGATCATATTATTTTTGGTGATCATATTCACATTTTCTTTTCCTCCGGCACGCACCTAGCCATAAATAATGACCGGTCCCTAAACTATTTGTTTTCTCGTCGAAAGGACGCTATGTCATGTATAGGATAATGCTCAAAAACGGCGGGCATTCCTAAACAATGCACAAAGGCGCATAGTTGAGGGCATTATCCGACTGAAAAGCGCATTCTTGGCGGTGTGATTGCCCGTGCAACAAGGTCAATCGCGCGGTTTCAAAAGGTCTGTTGTTACGAAAACTAAAACGGATGTATCGTAGTTGGGTGAAGGGATAATTAAATCATTTTATTTCTCTTGTTGCGTAAGAACTCCGGAATTAAGCAACAGCGCTTATTGTTACGATTTTTCGTTTTGTCCGGTGGGACAGTTTCTCATTTCCCTTGTTCCCCGATGGAGTATTTCGGATTCGAGCAAGATTGCACTGGAACCAAGTAAATTTCATCTGCATTAAAGACTGGCCTTGTGAGGATACACAATACACAAGTCTGAGAAAGAAAGAAAAGACAACTGCCTCGACTAGGACTCGAACCCAGGACATCCCGTTTACTAGCCGGGCGCGCTGCTACTAGATGGCGCTCTGCGCCTGGCTAGTAAACGGGATGTCCTGGGTTCGAGTCCCAGTCGGGGCAGTTGTCTTTTCTTTCTTTCTCAGACTAGTGTATTGTGTATTCTCACAAGGCCAGTCTTAATGCAGACTGCTTGCTTCATTTACCCTTTACCTTGTGATTTCTTTCTTTATTTAAATTTCATCGTTATGCGTGCACCACCGCCTGGCAGTAGAGGGCCAATTGTAGTAACATATAAAGCCATAGCACTGCAGCTACAACGCCATGCACAAAACCAACGTGTACAAAGAAGTTAGCTAAAGTGCGGGCCATTCCAGGAACTTCTCGCAGTTTTCCCATCAAAGCCTCAACAATGCAAAAAACATTGATAGAATATTGTTACCTGCGGGCCATTCACTCGTAAGGTGAGCATTCAGCCACTGTTTTTCTCTATTGATACTTTATGTTACATTTATCATTGTTGTTACGCAATGTTTCCTTCGCACGTCAAGTATATAGAGCAGTGATATTTGCCGCCATATTGGCACCATATTGGCACCAGTATGGGTTTTGGAGGGCATAACTACAAGGTGCACTACATAAAAATGGAGGGAAAAAAACGGAAGAGCGGATTTCGTAGGCTTAAAATAACTTTGTTTTCTCCAACAACAAAAATCGCGCGTTTTAGGTATAAGATATCACTCTTCACAGCATCGGCTTCAGTATGACGCCCTTCTGTTTCTCTCCATAGTGTCCCAGCATAGAGTTATATACAATAATACTACGTCGTGTCGCTGCTCTATAGAGGAAGTAAAACTCCTCCGTGGTTTCCTTATTGCGCACGATTTGATTAATTTCCTCTTGAATGTTTCTGTAATAGGCCGTTTAACCCTTTCGCTAGTGAATTATTCTAGTGACTATAAAAGTTAGGTCGGTCGTGGGATTCGAACCGGCATTCTCTTGGTTTGGAGACGAGGACATTCACCGCTGGGCTGTTGTTGTTCCCTTTGCTCGGGGTCCCTGGGGTTCCACTGTAAGTGACTGGTAAGGAGACGGACGATTATTCATAAGACACAATGCTCAATCCTAATTCGCCTCTTACTGTACAGCTAGGGGGCTGCACACATAGCATTACATATTTGGCGTTATATCAAGGTTGCTGCCCTTATTAGCTGTGGTGGTTCGACTTGCCGGCCTGAACCCCCCCCCCTCCAACAGCAACTTGCTAGAGCCTTTCAATCCAGCAGCTTTTACACATGCGAGAACAATGGGCTCTTGCCTGAGGCATTACGCCACATGACATGCCAGCAGGTGCAATCCAGTCCTAACTGGCTGAACAATAGGACTCGCTCGTCACCCGGCTGTTGGTGCTTAGCCAGCTGCCGTGTGTGTGCACGGTAGAAAGCGGCGCACAGCAGCTATGTTTAACGGCAGGGTGCACCACGGAGTGCTGACTTCGTGGGTTGCATATTGCCGTCCATGTAAGTCGTTACATCATCACAAAGCTTGCGGTGCGCATGGGGGGACTTAATTTATGGCTCGTCTAGTTTATGTCTTTTTTCAAGGACGCCACTGGGTTACACATTTATAAATAAAAACTAAAGGGATATATTTAAAAATCAGAAAACAGGTAATTGAATTTATCTAAAACTAATGAAGGTTTGTACCACCATACTTATAAGAGTTTGGTTTCTGTGTTTGATTTAGAAAACAATGGTAATACGGATGGAATAAATGTTTAGTCAAAACGGTGGATTCGTATATTTCAACAAACAAAAATGCGAATATTTATAAATGTCAACAAAACACATATATTTTATATTTTATAAATCCCGGAAAGTTATGCGTTATATGTAACGAAAAATTGTATAAATTTCAATATTGCACTTTGACGCCTTATACACTTGCAACGTCCCTTGTGAATCGAAATACCACCAGGTCAAAGGTATGTAATGCATTCAGCTTGCGGTTGACAACGCGATTTGTAACAATTTGGCGTTACAAAGTAATTATTTATGAATGCTTGCCTGCTGACTGGAACAGATTAATTAATAGCAGCTTAGTCTAAGTAACATTCAACTAAATGCAAACGCAACTAAATTATTAATGAGAAATAAATGGGGCACATTACCAAACGATAATTTAGCGAAATATTGTGGTGGGCGGAAGGTGGTGTTTTTAAAGGGTGGGAAAGCAAGAAGAAACATTTGGGGCAAGGGAAGTATCGTCGTCTCGTCACTTTTGTGTGGTAATTAAGTATTTATTCACTGAAAGACACTTCTTCTTATCTGTATATATTTGCCGCTTACGCGGAACCATGGGCGAGGGTTAACAGACTGGGGAAACAGTCGTTGTGACAAACAATTCAAATGCAGGTCATTAACGCGAAAGCGCTAGCATGTTCATTATTTTCACGGCAATAGTGACAAGGGGAAGAAATGAGGCTAAATGGCGCGTCGACAGCTAGGTCATTAGTACCGACCTCAGTCACTGCGCCATATCACTGCGCCACACATTTCAGAGGTGGCAACCAAACCCCGAATCTAGATCTTGTCGTATATTTGTATCTCCTGCAGAAATTGAAAATTCGTGGAGAGGAGGACAGAATCGTCGCTCAACTGATAGATTATGTCTTGCGGAAGGTAAAAACGTCAACGAATATCATCAAGATAGCGACAACCAACAAAAACGTGACGAACCGTGAGTGGCCAGCGACACCATTGACATTCACGAGGGACAACCCCCTCCCCCCTCAAAAGGAAGCAATGAGTATGGTTGGTGTGACCAATAAGCAAACGGGCTAACGCCATCTCTTCTTGGCGACTGGGGCGACAAGCCGAGAGCCAATCCTGGACAGTGCCCTTAATAACCAGCAACGTATTGCCGTCTTGTTTGTCTCACAAGTCTCGCCAAGCAGCGAGCAATCTCACACGCAGAGCTTGAAAGGCGTCCAAGGGAACAAGATACAGATCCGCATCGAGAGAATCGGAAAGGGACCCTATCGCTACAACATCAGCGTGCTCATTAAGATAAGAAGGTGTTTCAGCCAGTATCGTGCAAAAGAAAGAAAGACACTACGTTTCGGGAGATCCACTTCCCATCTCTTCAGATGATAACAAAACTCTTAACACATATAAAAATTCATGGCAGTATTTAATAATGACCCCCCCCCAAAAAAAAAAAATGATGCTTTTCGTATGCCTATTGAAACTGTCCGCAGATGATTTGCTGTAGCCAAATTAAGTAAGTAATACTCCGCTTCGACCAGCAATCACTAGTTGTAAGGAAAACGTTCCTCGTTTTTCTAAGGAAAAGACACGTTGGGTTAAAAATGTTCTGTAAAACACCGATGTTCTTTACACTCATATTGTATCAAGTTTCATAGAATATACGATGCGAACACTATTTGCTTGTATGCCCTCATCCGTAACATTCAGCACCTGATAGACAAAAGAAAGCAAGAAACCAGGGAACAAGGCTTAGTTTATTGATGAAAAACTATACTTGTAGCATTGGTACTACCAGCTTCAAAACCTTGTACTCTCACACCACGGGGGTCTAGGAGGTCAGGCCCCCAGAAGCTGAGGCTTTATTAGAAATTTTAACTGCTGGAAGTGCCATTTTTGAGGTCCAAAAATTTTTTCTTTTTCAGTTGGTAGTCAGTGTTTTTGTGTGGCCACCCCCACCCCTTGGGTTACGACTCCGCCCTCCCCCC
The DNA here is from genome assembly GCA_023313725.1 of Lithobius niger. Lineage (NCBI taxonomy): Eukaryota > Metazoa > Arthropoda > Chilopoda > Lithobiomorpha > Lithobiidae > Lithobius > Lithobius niger. Next base: position 39,213 of record JAHWFP010014086.1, read on the forward strand.
GTCGAGCGGGTCCTAAAAACCAAAGACCCCCAATTTCTCCCCCCCCCCCCACCGGTCCCCTTATGACAGGACCAGCTAATAACTGTATATTTCGCTTAGGCCGGAGTAGAGACGAGGATCAACAACGAAAAGTAGTTGAGTGCTAAAACGCACAAAATATCGATTACATAAAGGTATGAGTGGCATTCGGTGTGAGAATATCCGCAAAACGATTCTGCTTAGCAATTTGAATATGAAACGCCACGTTCACCGTCACTGATGATATTGGTTCAACGGCGCGGATCGCCGATAATTTTGCCGTCGTTTTACAACTGCGATGAAGAGCGTCGTTACAATATTTGAAATGGCAATAATAATCAGCCAACAAATAACCAAGTAGTCGTCAGTTTTGATAACAATCAAAATTCTTTAACTTTTATTGATTAACAAATATATATCAAAACCCATGAACTTTTGAAAACAGTAAATATAATACCACAAATTAAGAGAAAAAGTAACGTTTATACCTTCGTGCTTCATGGGGCGACGCCACCGACGCCTCCACCGCTGTTAAAATTGTTGACAGTTGCCGCTGCCATCCGAATATCGGTACGCCGATTTATGCCGCGCTGCCAAGAAAAAAAAATTGATCTTCGCGCCTCCGCCGAAGAAAAGTTCACGACACACACCTCTGATTTCTAGTATTCTCTGCTCATGCCCCGCCTTGGCTCACCACTCTATTTAAGTTCAAGAAAGCCCACTTCAGAACGACTAAATTTAAGGCGGCGGACTTCCATTTCGGTAGTTGTGACTTGAGCGGCCACTTGACGCCCCCGACGACCATAAAGTCTTTTCTTTTGGCCACAATTACGTCGCTACGACGACTCTTTATGCAGATGAGGTCGTGTTATCAGCCGTGGCGCCATCTCTGGAGAGCACTTGGAACTAGCCGCCAGCGAGACGTGACTCGTTTTAAGTGCTCTCTCTCCTTCTCTCTCTCCTTCTGCTGTAGAACTGTATCTATTATCTTCTGCCACCTCTTCCGGCTCTTCCTCCTCCTCTTCCTGTTTCAAACATTTTTCCTAGGATGTGTTTCAGTTTGTTTGTCAGTTTGTTTGTTGGTGATGTGCGACACGCCTTCACCCTAATTTGGCACAAATGAAGATTCACGGCACAGACCTAACCTCCCAAACTGGTCCACGATAATTTTAATGGATGGAGGGGGGCGGGGCGCGCCCCCGGGAGAAGGGAAGCGGTTCAGAGTTGGGCATAATGGGTCCAAATGTGTTCCGCACTTCACGTGTTACCGCCACTGCAGTCAACCATCTTTACCATAATAGCAATTTCTGGGTCGTTGCTGTATTATTTATCATCACCATGGTGAAATTCTCCAACTTTAGCTCTGAGTTTTTTTTTTTTAATGCCACAACAAAATTCTGCTGATCAGCAGTTGAGTAATTGATCAGTTGATTAGTTGACAACGATCAGACTGTTCAGTCAGTCTTCATTACGACAAACTGGGTTTATTTGACGAAATCTAACAACAAAAATCACGGAGCCAAGATGACGAACTCCAGTATTAACTCCAATTCCAAGGAACACGTCACGTGTTGCCGCCACTGCGGTCAACCATCTTTACCATAATCAGGTTGTTCAGGCAATCTTCATTATGTCAAACTAGGTTTATTGACGTGAATGTAACAACAAATATAACGGAGCCGAGATAATAAGAGTCAAGATTGGTTCCACAAAATGTACCAAAATAACAATGCAGACGAAGCCCCGTTCTCGATGGCAACCGGAAGGACTCTGCCTGGAACAGCACGCCCTCCCATGCCAACAGACAAGGCCAGCTGGGAGCGTCGGAGAGTGCTGGCCTCGTCACAACTTTGCCCGCAAACTGGAAGCGTCGTCCTTAAATGGACACCCGGCCTGCCTTATAACATTCCGCGTGCCAAATTACAGCTACGTGCAGATCGTCATCCGAGCAATTACAGCGCCTTGGTCGGCTGGGGTGGTAGCTGCGTTCCTCACATAGCTGTTGTCTCGGTTGGCTTTGGGAATAGTGCACGAGACAGAATCAAGTCAACGATTGTGTCGTCACAAACCAGAATGATTCACTTATTTTAAAATCACAATTTATAATTTTTTAGGCTGGTGTCTTATAATTTTGCTTCGGCCATCTAATGGAATAATTAATTTAAACTTTTCCGGATTAGTTTATTAGATTTTAGATCTCATAGTAATTATTAGAAAATTGGTAGACGTACACACAGAGACGAAACGTCAAGATTATTGTACGCGCGCAATGCATCATATAGTTACGGGTCGTTCTTAAATATAGTTAACAATATTCAACAGAAAATCTCCTAGACGCCACATTTTAAAACGGTTTTTTAGCAAGGGAAAGACTACCGGTTAGTAAATAGACGTTTGGGGTCGTACTTGATGTGGTGGATCGAGAAAAATGGCGCTGGGAGGAATATCCCTTTAATGGCGCCGGTTCACCATTTCGATAGCGTTGCTCATATTCTAAATACAGCATCCACGTTCCAGATTCTCCGTCATCCAATCGGCTGATGTGGGTCATGCGATTCTGAAAATTATGAAAATTCGCGGCGATTCTGCGAAGTGTTGTTCCTTTTTTTTTTTTTTTAATTTGCCGCTATTTTCATTATATTGCTCGAAGATTGTACGGCGCTGCATCAAGGAGCTGAAAACGTGAAAAGGCACCTTTAAGGGGGGATTGCCACCAAATGACAGGCTGCAACATCTACAGCCATTTGCCGCTATCTAGTTCTGTCTGAGCCCTTGCTCTCAACAAGGTGAAGGAACCCACAAACACGCAAGCAACGTGCCGACTTAATTATTGAGTGTGTGGTGGGTCCACGTGCACGACGGAGCAAGCGATAAAGTTAAGCCTAACGACATCACGAGCGCGTTATTTCCAGCTGACGACTGTTTTGAAACGTAGATTTTGAACTGCTAGATGGATGCCATCGAGTGACAGTTGTATCATTAACCTTGACCGCTTGCTCCCCGTTGCACGTGGACGCACCAACTTTACATTTAATATTTAAGGCAGTACGCGGCTTGTTTGTTTCGTAAAAATAAATTTTTTTGTGGTTTCTTCGCTTGTTGAAACGATCGTTTCCACTCATTGGTAATGTCATAAAAGGAAAGCAATTCGTGTTCGAAATGGTGTTTGTGTTTGTCGGTTTCTGTTTTAGTTTTTTTTTAGTACGAGTGGTTATGTGTTTATTTTATGTGTGTATTTATAATTTTTATTTTATTTTGTAAGTGTTTGTGAGTTTACAATTTGGTTCCTGTGCATGTGCATGTTTGCATTTTGTGTGGGTATTTTTAATGTGCGAACTATCGAACCGTTTTGTTTGTTTGGTTTTTAAAATTAGTGATGCATGGAAGCTGATACGTCACAATTCTTGTTCTCTGCGGTTGGAGTAAAAATTATAGTTCGTTTCGTTCGAGTGAACTTTAATTAATTTTAATTTGTGTACCTTCACAGCACTGTCGGCTCTGTGGAGACACGAGTTGTAATGCTTATATTCTAAACGGCGAAGGCGTTTTTTGTAGAGTTATTTCAGTTTTAACGTGGCGTTCTGTCAAGGCAAATCGACGAAGGCACAAGGTGCCATCTCAGCTCTTGACGAAGAGGGTGTATATTTAATTTTTGGGAATTTTAAAGAGTTGTTCCTTGGACTTTCCGGAATATTCCCTTTCATGAATTGCGATTGATTATTAAATTTTTATGGAATTAGCAGAGCGTTTCAAAAACCGAATTGCCCGAATTATGCAAAAGCCAGGCCACTGAATACATTTGCGTTGGCATTAGCCATGACGAGAAGACTTGCTACGCGTCGCAAATGCAAACGTTATTTACACTTGAAAGCGACAGCGACGGCAAGCAAGTCGAGGATGTTGTCGCTGCTGTCGTGACGGAACATGCATGACGTCGACCGATGCTGTTTGTTGCTAAATATTTGACTTGCTAAACATACTTTCTTGACTTGGCGATGATTCGGAGGTGCTTGTAACTTCCCTTTCATGCTTTCAAGTCGCAAAATCTTATGTTTCTGCATGCAAAATTTTAGTTCTGTAAATAAAATTTCCAACTGGCAGAATGAAGTGACGGATCCTTTAGCATCGCATCGCCTAAAAATACCCAAACATTTCGGCGCAATTGTAACAGTTAAGTTTTTTAAAACCAAAATGCGCCCAGGCATGCAGTAAATACTCGACATTTTTCGAATTAAATCTAACTAATTTTCAAGAGTAAATATGAAATGTAAATTAAATTACATAAAAATGATTCAAATTACCAAATTATTCTTAGTTAATTAAATACAGATGCAACCTATTTGTGTTGCCTTTTGACTTAAATGTCAGACTGCCTGAGCGGGGAATTGAACCCAAGACCTTTGAAACCATAGGCCGAAGTCCTACCGCTCAGTCATACTCACACAGATGATAGGAAACGTCCGTAGGAAGCATTTAACACGCACAAATATGCATATAGACAAGACTTTTTAGGGTTGGAGAGGATAATTTGTGACGGAGACCCCTTCTGAAACGTCTTAGATTCATTCCTATTAGTTCCCTCTAAGTTTATAGACGGCGCGATGAGTTTTATGTGGGAATTTCTACTCAGTTGTTGGCCTAAAATTAAACTAAACTAAACGAAACTAGCTTGTATTTAATTATTATTTAGTTTAGTTGTAATTTAATTTACTTTAGATTTGGGCTGAAAAATTAGCAATAATTACCCGATGGAACGCGTGGCACCTTCTGGAACGTCGGACGGAACTAATAGGAATGAATGTAACACGTTTCAATAGAGACTTTTTAGAGTTACTGCTTTAAATAGTGAAAAAAACTAAAGTTCTTTCACCCTTTGGGTTTTTGTTAAGGTTAACTTAAATAAATATACAAAAATCGGTGTAAATGATACAAAGGAAAGAGGAAAACTAGCCAAACAACGAAAATCATACACTAGAAATAACATAGTACTAGATGTGGCTTACTGAACTACATTATAACTAGTGTATGATTTTCGTTGTTTGGCTTGTTTTCCTCCTTCCTTTATTTAATTTACCGCGATTTGCGTGTGTTTATTTAATCCTTCGTTGAGCCATTGTTTTTCTTTGATTTCTTTCTCCACCGCCTGTGGCCGCCAACATTCTTAGTCGAATGGAGCCCTGATTACTTCTGTGACCTAATAACGGGTTTATGAGTCATAGTTATTTCATGGCGGAGTGACCATAGCGATAAAGGCACTATTGTGCGCGCAGCGTATCTTGAGTCCTGCAGATATTTTATGAGCGGCTACGTCTTCCTGGAGGGAGCGGCTTTCATCGACGGCCGCCATTGTTTTTGTAACCATCTAGGATATCAACAAGGTGCTCTGCTATCGAAAACATACAATCGATTATCTGTATTCGTTCTGGGCGAACTCAAGATAGGCCGCGGACACTATATGTTAGTGGTCTGGGGACGAATTGGATCGCCAGTTCGAATCCGGGTCATGATACTTCGACGAAACATAAGTGCATAAAGTGGCTTACTATACTACGTTATTTCTAGCGTTTGATTTTCGGTGTTGGGCGTGTTTTTCTCTTTGCTTTACAAGGTTAACTTTAACGACATGCCCGCTAGAATTAATTCCAGCGTTGTTTGCTGTCAATGTGTAATCCACAGCCTTCCAATAAATATTGCATCGATTTTAAAGTCCCGTGCGAAATGTGATGGGAACTATAGAAAAAAAATAACGGTAGCAACTCAGCGGTCCGAGTCCTGGCTTCTAAACCAAGTGGATGCCGGTTCGGACCCCGCCCGAACCAGTGTGGAGTTAATAATATAATAATCAGTTTACCCCTAAGTGGGGGGAGGACACAGAAGGGCATGCCTCTTACACTGGCCCTAAGAGTTAGTAAGTTCGTTTCAGAAACTTGTTCAAAGGGCAAAGAGACAGACTCTAAAAATTGGTACGGATGGCGTTGACACAACGTGCTCAGGGAGGGAGTTCCACACGCCGAAGACGCGAACAGCGAAAAAAGATCTCCTACACTCCGTGCAGAATTTAGGCAGAGAAAGTTTTAAAGAGTGTCCGCGAGTCGTAGAGTCTTAGAAAAGTCTCTGGGCCTTAAACTCTAGAAAAGTCTCTAAGCCTTAAACTTTTTTAACCCGTAATCTCCGGCAGAGACGTGCTTTAACCAACTGGCCGGTTCCTACTCCTTCCCAACAGAACCAGTCGTGGACTGTACCGAATTACCTGTCTTAGATTTGTGGGTTAATAATAAAAGTCCCGCCTGAAGTTGGCTCGTATTCTGTACCTAAGTACCACAGGCAAGCCAACCGGGCAGCAAACACATTAGCCTGACATTCATGCATTTTTGTTTGCTGCGTATGCTTCAGTGCAATCCTGCATGATTATACCCAAATGGTTGAGGCGTCATGTTGGTATAACTCGCGTATTAACTAACATTACGCTGGGTTATTTACGGCCATGTGGTACTTTTTTTAAGGTAAAATGGAAAATTTATGTGGCGCAGCAATGGAAACATGGTCCATCGGTCATCTGCCACTGAAGCAAGTATTAAAGACGGAAAGTTGACAGCTCAACAAGAGTTAAATAAATACAGATGCAAATCTATTTACGTTTCCTTTTGGACTTATATGTCAGACTGCCTGAGCGGGGAATCAAACCCACGATCTTTGAAACCAAAGGTCGAGGTCCTACTGCTTAGCCATACTGACACGGCCAAAAGGAAATGTCCGTAGGCAGCAAAACGGAAACGTAAATAGGTTTCCTTCTGTATTTATATTTATTTAACTGAAGCAAGTAAAAATTAGGTTTATGCAATGCTGTTTTTGAATGACAAGGCTCTAAATTTTAGATTCAAACTTCAGCTAATAGGTCCGCACGTGCATAAAGAGGCATAAGGCAGTTGGGTCTAAAATGCATAAGAAGGGGTGGGAGGGCTGAAGAGTAGTGGTTTTTACTTGTGTTATGAGTGCATGATTGAGATGATTTATGGTCTTTCGTAATTTGCGGCTCTTGTTAGGGGCCAGTTCCAGTAGCGTATTTACATCCCATTAGATGGCGCCACCGTCATATTAGTATACACAGTAATGGAGGCCAAATGACGTGACGCAAATTTTACCATGTTTTGGCTCCCTTCCCCGTCACACTTTGTCACAGCCTTTACAAAACCACACCTAGAAAATGATGTTACAAACGTCGAGCACCCTCTCCATTTGTTACTAATGAAGATGGTAAGAATTTGTGAAAATCAGGCAATTTTTTTCGTGAAATCCATGTAACTAGTCCGAATTTGTCCAAAATTTCTGATAACTTTTTTTGCTCTTTGTCCCGTCGTTTTGAAAGTTATTCCAATATACGTGTAACTTCACAAATTTACTGATCCGATCTTCCCCATCCACGCCTCCGACCTTGTCCGAAACCGTTACTCCATGTTGGATTTTGAATTCTCGCTGCGAGAAGCTATTTATTCTACCGACGTTTGATCATTGCTAGAAGCTGTACTTTGAGGGAGAATAGCAAATTTTGAAAATAGCGTGAAATGACAACAATCTTGTAGCAATGTTTAAAATTACTGAAGCTCTTTGTTCTTTATACGTGTTGTTATTTATAATACATACAATTTGTTATCTATTACCGCATTCTTTTAGTAGCAACGGGAAACTAATCGTAAATAAATAATGGTTGACTAGCAAATAGTTTTCGGCGAGCGAGGTGCTCTTGTTGCGTAAACTCGTCCCTAAGGGCCCGTTTATGCAACGACTCGCCTTTGCATTCTCGCAGCTAGAATTTAATCGCGATGGCAAAGGTGTTGTTGCCATGGTAACCCAATCCAGATTAGTTAAATGCAATATCGTTTGAGTCAATGCTTGCAGTCGTATAATCCATGACAAGATAAAGAATTCTTCCAGACGAAATAATTTTCCCAGTTGCTTTTGAACTTCCGTTATTGACTTTGTTTGTTGCGAGCCGGCAGAGGTATGTTGGAATTTCAGATGATTTCTTGCTTCTAGCTGCAAGAATAAAAAGGCAAGTCGTTGCATAAACGCGCCCAAATGTGAGATCAAAGTTGATTTCTCCCGTTCGTTTCTTCAAGAATTTATGGGGTTGGAGAGGAGAATTTGTAACGCTAAAAAGTCTCTATTGAAACGTGTTACATTCATTCCTATTAGTTCCATCCAAGTTTTCAGAGGGTGACACGGTTCCATCTGGTAATTTATGCTCATTTTTCAGCCCAAATCTAAAGTAAACTGAATTACAACTAAGCTAAACTAAATAATCATTAAATACACGCTAGTTTCGTTTGGTCTAGTTTAATTTTAGACTAAAAACTGAGTAGAAATTCCCACATAAAATACATGGCGCCCTCTATAAACTTAGACGAAACTAATAGGAATGAATCTAAGACGTTTTAGAAAGGGTCTCAGTTACAAATTCTCCTCCCCAACCCGATCTTATAACGGCCCAGCTCTAGCACTGCTGGCGACCTCCATACACCATCTGTGAACTGAAATTTTGGCCCCTGACATGTCCGTATACAGGTGTTGTACAGAACTAAACTCACCACACTTTACGCACTCATGGTCATGTTTGTATAGAGCAGTGACATTTGCCGCCATATTGGCACCAGTATGGGTTTTGGAGGGCATAACTACAAGGTGCACTACATAAAAATGGAGGGGAAAACAACGGAAGAGCGAATTTCATAGGCTTAAAATAACGTTGTTTTCTCCAACAACAAAAATCGCGCGTTTTAGGTCTAAGAAATCACTCTTCACAGCATCGGCTTCAGTATGACGCCCTTCTGTTTCTCTCTGCAGTGCCCCTTGCAGCTTACCCATTAAGGCTCCAGCATAGAGTTATATATACAATAAAACTACGTCGTGTCACTGCTCTATTGATTTAAGTAGAGTTGCTGACTGCTGGTGTTATGGGACTGTCAGGCCTGTAGATGTCAGAGACCTGTGGTGACACACACGTATATAGAGAAATCAGAATCCACGTTGGAAAGTTTCTATTTTCGTTATATTCAATTTTAATGCAGCAAATGCAAACGCGTCTGGCGGAAAGTCTAAAAAATAACAAATAATTCAGGGACTGTCTGACTTGTGTGCCGTTTATTAAAGAGGCTTAATATGTTGTTTTGTTCTCCTGTTTCAGGTACGAACGCAGCAGAAGGACAACAGACCAATTCTTTAGGTATTAATGCCAACTGCACCAACATGCAGCGGTGCATCGAACCTCTGCAGGAGTTTAATAATATAAAGTTTGCAACAACTCCAGCTGAATTGGACAGAGTGTGCCCGTAAGTGAAGTTTCACGTTTTGTTTTGCTGCGTGTTACTTATTGCTATGGAGTAAAAAGCACGGTAATAGATTATGTGAAGGCAAACCAAGCAGTGCTACATAAAAATAAACAAACAACGTTTCGAAAATTATCAATTTTCGTCTTCAGGTTAGCAATAAAATTATAGCATAGCAAAAGCCACTAAGTCAATCTATATTATGCTTTATGTTATACTGTTTTATGCTTTTAATATAGGCTGACTTAGTGGCTTTTGCCGTGCTTTAATTTTATTGCTCACCTGATGACGAAAATTGATAATTTTCGAAACGTTGTTTGTGTTTTTATGTATCAGTACTTGGTTTGCCTTCACATAATGTTACTTATTGCCTCAAGGGGAAACTCAGTGTGAACATTCGTAATTCTTTTTGATCACTCGTGAACACTAAAAGAAACTAGTGCAGTTCGTTGACCTTGTTGAAAGAGAAGACGGGGGGGAGGGGATAAAACTCAACGAGTGCGCAAAAATATATTCTGTTACAAAGTAAACGCCGGAAAGTCAACAAATATACAGGGTTTCCACAAATTATTCACCCCATAAAGAAGTTAGATTAAAATAAAAAGAATACAGATATTGACAAACTGTAAAGTGCCAACTGGTTATTAACTCTAAAAGTTTTTTTTACAAAGTTTTTGGTGATTATAGCCTCATAATAACCCTCCACATGCGCCCCTTTTGTTGCTCGGAGAATAGCCAGTCGTTTCTCCCCAAACGTTTTTTAAGCATGTCAAGTGACGTCATATTGGCTACGAGACACCATTTGGAGGTAATAGCTACAAGGTGCACTAGATTAAAATGTAAGGAACAACAACGGCACTTACAGTCAAAACAGTGCTTTGAGAGCGGGTTTCTTAGGCTTAAAAGAACGGTGTTTTTTCCCACAACAAAAATCGCGCGTTATAGGCTTAAGAAATCCAGTCTAATAGCATTGGCTTCAGTAAGACGCCCTTCTTTTCTCCCTCCAGTGCCCCTTTCAGCTAACCCAGTTACTGGCTCCACCATAGAGTTATACACAATAATACTACGTTGTGTCACTGCACTATTGATATTGTTTTTATCGCCTGGGTGATCTTATCCCGTAATTCCTGCACACAAGTTATCTTTCTTGCAACACTTTGTCCTTTATAAAGCCCCCACAAGAAAAACCCAGGTAATAAACATGAATCAGTAGATATGCTTAAAAATATTTAGAGAGAAATCGATTTTCGGCTGGATGTTCTCCGAGCAACAAAAAGGGTGTATGTGGAGGTTTATTACGAGGCCATCAACACCAGAAATTTTGGGGAAAATAACCTTTTGAGTTAATAAAAAGTTGGCACTTTAGTTTTTCAATATTTTTTTTTTATTTAATTTCTTTATGGGGTGAATAATTTGTGGACGCCCTGTTCATTAAAACCCGACGTTTCGGCTCATCTCACAGCCGTTATCAAGATTAGCTGCAAATGACACAAAAAACACAACAAAGCCCCAAGACAAGTTGCAAGTAAAATGTCCATCTTACCAAGGCAGAACTTGCTAGGTCCTGTTAAGATGGACATTTTACTTGCAGCCTGACTCGTGGTTTTCTTTTGTAATATGTTTATACTTGCTATACTCTTGGTAATGGCTCTGCGGTGAACCAAAACGTCGAGGTTTTTTTAATTTGTATATTTGTGCCCTTTCCGGCTTTTACTTTGTCACATTCTACAAGTGCTTTTTTAGTTTAACAAAAATATATTCATTGGATGCACGTACATTCATTAATTTCGGCTTTGGGAACTGTTTTATTTATTTTTTTAATCTGCTGATGTTTTCGGACGCAAAAATATACATTTTGTTGAAAGGTAATCCCACGAAGTCGGTGATTGAGAGAAAGGAACACGAAATGAGAGGGGTAAAAACCCGGGAAATCGACGAATTAACGTCCTTTTCAACTGCTAGGGGTATAGAAGCAAAGAGTCTGCATTAAAGACTGGCCTTGTGAGAATACACGATACACGAATCTGAGAAAGAAAGAAAAGACAATTACCCCGACGGGACGGGCATCACTGCACTACCCCTACCTGGAGCCCAAACTTTGCCTACTAAAATTCATTGTTATTTTAGTCTTCTGTACAGCCGTACCGGCTGAGAAGACTATTGCAACGACTTTGTCCGTCCGTCCGTCGCTTTTTTCAACTTCGCAACGGTACCAGAAATTGACGACCACTGTTTACAACGATCGATTCAGTGTCGAAATTTAGCTAAATAACATGGAAAATTAAAACATCGTTGCCTCCTTATAGCTAATAGACTTCTTCGACGTAACTAAATTAAATAATAACATTTCATCGTCGAATTGAAATCCTAAAGATTTGTGTTAACGCAGCCGTAAAAAAAAAAACATTTTAGCTTCGTTTAAAAGAGTCTTGTTGCATTGTTGCATGAATGAATAGGCTTACGATCGAACCAAATTCTCCATTAGGCTTATCTGCTACTTACGAAACTAAAACTGCCGTTAAAAAAATTAGGCCTAAAAAATGGAAATTAGGTCTAAAATCACGTTACCATGGCAACGTCAATAGTTGCGAGTCGCTGCTGCAGCGTTTCTCCTCTCCGTTCCCTACTGCCACTGATCTATATAGGCTACGTTGTGCATTACGTTGTAACACTGTAACTGTGTGCACGGAGGCATACCGTGTTGCAAAAATGAATAGGCTGTATTAGGCATTGGCAGCAGTTTTAGCTGTGCTAACCGTAATAGTTCGTAGAGTCCAACTGGCTAATCTGGACTCCCAACACCAATTGAAGATCTATTGTATGCGCAGCGTTTCTTGAGTCCTGCAAGTATTTTATGAGCGGCTACGTCTTCCTGGAGGGGACGGCTTTAATCGACGGCCGCTATTGTTTTTGTAACCATCTTGGATATCAGCAAGGCACTCTGCTACTAAAAACGTGCAATCGATTATCTGTGTTCCTTCTGCAGCTAACTCAAGATAGGCCGCGGACTATAGTTGTAGACTCGTCGTATTTATACGCGTCTGAACAATGGACTCACATTAAGGAATTACTGAATGGTGAGGGCAGGTTTACACAACGACAATTTTCTCGCTCACTAGCTTTTATTTGATTAATACTAAATCTTCTGGCTGCTTCTCGCCTTTACCGCAGCACGAAGCTTTCCAGTTGTCTACACGGAGTAACCATGGCAACAACGCGGACGTAGATCCTCTCCTCGTGCCTTGCGACACGACCTACGATACGCGAGGTCTGACAGCGTCGATTTATGACAACAAGAAAACAATTTATGCTGCAGTACAAGTCGGCGGAATGATTTTTGAATACCAGCACTCGATGGTTTGTTTTCGATTCGATAACCCAGAAATGGACGCCATGTTGGATTTTCAATTCTCGCTGCAAGCAGCTGTTTATTCTACCGCCGTCTAATCACTGCCAGGAGCCGGTCTTTGCACGTGAAGAGCTAATTTTGGAAGTAGCATGAAATGACAACAATGTTGTATTAATGTTTAAAATTTCTGTTGCACTTTGTTCTTTATATCCGTGTTGTTATTTATAATATATTTAACTCGTTATGCATTACCGAATTCATTTAGTATAAACTGGAAACTAACCGTAAATAAGTAACTGTTGACTAGCTTTTGGCGAGCGAGAAGGTCTCATTGCGTAAACGCGCCCTAACGGCCATGTGCACAAAGCGATTTCAACTGGTTAAGCAGTAAGGCTCGCTCCCTGCATAGCAACTGGTGCTGGGCTAACAACCGAGTTGACCACTATTTACCGAGTGCACCGTCGCTGCACGTAATAGAAGGAGCACCGCGAAGTGTTGGCTATTTTCGTAGTCACAAAGGTTAATCGCGGGACATAATTCAGCACTGAGATTTATAGAAGTACTTAGATTTTTCGTAGCCGTCTAGCGACATAAATGTGTAAATCCGTGATTCTAATAAAATTTTTATTTGAATGTATATCTTGCCTAAATTTCACTATAGTGCAATGACACGACGTAGTATTATTGTATATAACTCTATGGTGGAGCCTTAATGGGTTAGCTGCAAGGGACACTGCAGAGAGAAACAGAAGGGCGTCATACTGCAGCCGATGCTGTGAAGAGTGATTTCTTAGACCTAAAACGCGCGATTTTTGTTGTTGGAGAAAACAACGTTATTTTAAGCCTAAGAAATCCGCTCTTCCTTTGTTTTTCCATCCATTTTTATGTAGTGCACCTTGTAGTTATGCCCTCCAAAACCCATACTGGTGCCAATATGGCGGCAAATGTCATTGCTCTATAGCAGCACAAGTAGTGTCGCATGAAAATATTTGACACTAAATTAGGTTTTAAATGGTTTCGATTCAACTTTTTTAACGGATAACCGTTCGATTTTAGTTTTATTACTTGGTTTGAAAAGGAAAACAAGTTTTGAAATTCATGTAATATGTATTTCTCTTCTCTTTTTTTTATCTTCCGTTCAGAGCGTTACTGGAAAACCTGAAATGCGTTGAAGATTTTGCCAGTCAGTGCTTGCCGGTGCAAGAGCAAATGATCTTGTTAAAACTCTACCAAGGGGTTAAGAAGATCATCAATGGTCTTTGCGTCGACGGGACATTAAAACAAGGTAAGAAAGAAATGGAGCTAGGTTGGAAATCGACAAAAGAGTTGCAAATGTCACCCTCGAGTGATAAGTTTACGGGGTTTTTAATACGTTTATCGTTTAAATTCAGTCATAATTCGGAGAATTAATACATTTACCGCTCATTTTCACAAATAGGACTATGTCTACGTCTTACACATTTTCAATGGCTGGCTCCCATCTTCCTCAGGCATAACTACTAAAGTTTTGTTGCTTCTTGAGCGGCGCAGACTGAGGGCAGACTTGTGTATGACTTTCAAGATTGTTAGAGGTTTCTTGGCTGTCGACATGCCTTTTTTTGACCCCAGCCCTGTTACGAGGACTAGGGGTCACTCCTTAAAGTTGGCAGTGGTGTCTGCAAACTTGGAGTGTAGAAGACACTTTTTTTGCGGTGAGGGTGGTCCACCCATGGAACTCCTTGCCCGAGCAGACCGTGAGTTCATCCTCTGTGAATATCTTTACTGCTCTTTTAAGGAAGTCATGTCTCAAGCGCTTTTTGAAACGACCAGAATTTGTGCTGGATCCGCTGGTTAACATGTGCATTTGCTAACTCCTGTTAAAGACTGGACAGGAATAAGCGGCCTTGCCCTTCCTGCTCCATGCCATCTTTGTATGGTTAAACCTCATATTATTATTATTATTATTGTGTGCCCTACATCGTCTGCTTTCGAATCCGTTAACTGCCACTCGTTGTGGCCTCCCGTATTTTGTGGGTTGCGCTTTCTCCATCCCGCCAAGCTTCCACTTCGTGCCCAGCTCTTGCTTCAAGTCTCTTCCGACGATGTTTTCCACTCAGGGGAATGATGGCCTTTGGATGTTCATTAAGGAAACACCTCCCATTTCGTGTAATGTAATGGCAATCCCGACTCCAAAGCATCTCAGGTGTTCGTCTTTTGTCGTAATGCCTGAGGAAGATGGCAGCTACCCCCTGAAAATTTGCAAGACGTAGACATTGTCCTATTTGTGAAAGTGATCGGTAAATATATTAATTCTCCGAATTGTGACTCTAAATTTGAAGAAAACTTTCACAGTAACACAACGAACAGTTTATTTATTCTATAAAAACAAGAGCCAAAAATAATTAGTCATGACCGTTGCAAACAGATTCCAAGACTAAGGATACAGTAATCCGACAAAAGGCAACACCTTCCAGAGCGGAACTCATGCTCAAGACTTCGTTTATTTTCATTTATTTTTAATATTTATTGTTTTGATTTATCCACATGTATATATATAATAATAAAAATTTGTTTTGGCGACAACAAGTCTGGAAAGGGTCCGAGCAGCACTAATAGCCAGCCTCATGGCAAAAGCTCCAGGACTTGTATGCTAAGTGCAAGGCTACTTAGTGACAGACAATTCTGAAAGCCACATTTATGCAAATGGCTGTCATTACCAGGAATCAGGACACCACCTGGTCCAAATCAGCCATCTTTCCTGCAGCGTTCAGTGAAGGAGCTCTGCCTTCCAACTAGTTAGACATAAACCTCCCATGCTAAAAAAACGAAAAAGTGTACAAATAATATGGAAACTGCTAGGTGCGTATAATTGATACCATTTGTTTTTAAATTCATAACTCTGTCACATATAAAGAAAGCTTTATGAAAGAGTGGTTCATTATTTTTTTTAAAATCGATTTGTTTACAAAAATTCTTGCTATTTTCACCCAAATCCCTAGAAATAGAGAAAAAATACGGAGCATTCTATCCAAGGATTTTTTTCCGTTTTCTTTTGTGTGCTTAAGTTAAACGAAAAAATAGGATGTGTCTTTTTTTAATTTTCCTGTAGAATCGATAGATTTGCTGCAAGACTGGTTTGAGTTTCCGTTCTAATGATATTTCTGTAGGCTACTAAGCCCACTGAAAGCTGGTAATGTTTTCTTCAACATAGGATTGCAGTGTTTTCGGCGTAAGAATATCAAAATTCCTGTGATTTAATTTACCTGAAATAACTCCCACAAAAAAAATAACAGATATTAGTAGTAAAAATGCTTAAGCGCACAAAATACGGATGTTGAAGCCTTGAAAAAACGTAATGCTCTAAAGGAACAAATACAAGAAAAAGACATGTAAGCACTAATACGCTTGAAAGAATCTCCAGTATCCCAACAGATAAGCTGGAGATTCTGGACGCTGATGACTTACATGTCTTTTTCTTGTATCTGTTCCTTTAGAGCATTAAGTTTTTTCAAGGCTTCAACATTTGTATTTTGTACGCTTAAGCGTTTTTAATACTAATATCTGTTATTTTTTTCTTGGATTTTTTTCAGACAAATTCAATAACTATAGAATTTTGATATGAGATAATTGCGATACGAGTTAATTGAAATTAATACTTTTTTAGATAAAGCCAGTCACATTAGCGTTCAAAACGGTATGGTCCTTGTTAATACCTACATTTAAGCTATAAAAATAGCAAATCGGTTCATAGGTTCTATCTAGGTGAGAACAAAATTTCCCCAACAAGAATAACAACAACAACAACAATAATAATAACATTGTAGTAACATTAAAACATAGTATTCAAAAGACCATGGCCGTTATTATTACCTCCATTTTAAGCTACAAACACTACAAATCGGCTCACTGGTCGATCACAAGGTAACACCGAAATTTTCCTAACAAGAATGACAGCAACAACAACAACAATATTGTAGTCACAATAAAATAGCGTTTAAAACACCCAGGTCCTTGTTAACGCCTACATTTAAGCTATAAAAATTGAAAATCGGTTCATTGGTTCTGGTTCGAACTTTAGGTGAGAGCAAAATTTTCCTAACAGTGAGAACAACAAGAATATTGTAGTCACATTAAAGCAGCGTTCTTCCTCATGCTTGTGTTTCAAGCAATAAAACTTGAAAATCGGTTCATTTGTTCGATCTCCAGGTGTGGGCAAAGAGTCCTAACAACAACCACAACAAAAGGCCATTCTTTGGAGTCCGAACGGTTCGATTATTTTCATTGAAATTTTTAACGCAGTGAAATAGCTATGGCACGACCCTAAAATACCGAATTGCGTTGGTCTATGTCAATTCTGGAAACTCTGGGGAAAACTCTGGGATTCTGGGGGGGGGGGGGGGTTTCAAAGTTTGATGTTTAAGATGGAAATTCATGCTGAGACCTACATATGGTCCTTGATAACCCACGTGTATTTGTGTGCAAGTGCGCGCGCGTGTCATTGGTTCCCCGTTCCGTCCTATGCAATGGGCGCAAAATATATTCGCTGCCTGCATTCAGTGCTTATTTAAGAACGCGAGCATTGTGTATACATGAACTAACTCCGCTTTACATACAATATGTGCATAATAAGCATTCGTTGGATTGCTAGTTGTGGACGTACAATACGTTGCAAAGCTGTTCCTAAAGCCAACAGCCCGTACTAAAACTCGAATCGTGTTGGGGCGCTTTTCAGAATTTTAAAACTCGACCCAATTCAAATATGCACCATGTTTTTACGGCGATAAGGTTAAGTGCATGCAAGCAAGGGTCGTTATCTGTTTTCAAATATACTCAAAGTTTTCCCTGCTCTCCAACAAAGGTCCTCCCCCTCCCCTCCCCCCCCATCAACACTTTTACCCCGCATTTAAATTTATTCCCACATTAAGAAAGTGACATTAACGTTCGAAGTTTCATGTTGTCGTGCGCATTTCACTTCGAATCTAACTCGCTTCGCGTCACCTGATTATTGCCTTCGCTTCGCGGGTTCCTTGCATGGTGGCCTAACAATACGCTTTGTCGGTCACCACATACCCTTAACCCGTGTCCATGAAATTATACGGTTTCTGTTCGTGTAGTAAATGTGAAACAAGGAAACTCATGTAATAATAATAATAATACACTTAAGGCCATACAAATAAAATAAAATTGGTTCTCAAGCCCTCCCGCATCGATTTTTTTGTAAGATAATTAACGCGGTTTTAATTAGTGACTTTCCAAAGTCAACATTAGTCTGATAACTACTGTTGTATCAATGCTACATAATCCGCCGCATCAACTGAAAAGCATCGCATCAATTTTTTTTGGGGGGGGGGGGGGAGGTGGGGTTTTGAAATCCGATATATGCTTGCTTCGAATAAAAATTTCCGAAAAATAGCTTTTTAAATGCTGTGTTGAAGCAATCTAGCCGTTTTTTTGTTTTAAATGTGAGGAGTCAACACCTTTTACTTAAAGTAATATCTAAGTTAGTATCAGTGCTAACTGAATGGGGGAATGGGGAATTTTAAGCCGGATTTAAGTGTAAGTCAACCATTTGAAAACGTCAAACGCACCTTTGATAATCACGACTTGTTTGTCCAATAAAAATTAACTTCAGTATGAAAATAGCTTTTGTTAAAATGTGTTAAAAATATTTTAAAAAAAACCTCATCCCTCGCCAGTTTTCAACTTTCTGTGCCCGTGGACTATTTTGTTTTAACTTTGCATGGCCTAATAAAAAAGTTAATTTGCCAAACTGCGGAAAAGGCAAAGGGAAGGGCTAGGACACTAACACCCCGTCTGGCATTAAGACAATACGATAAAAACAAAAAAAAATAATGACAAGTAAAAACAAATAAAAAATCAAACTCGAGTTATTTTTCTTCAAAGATTGCTCAGGATTGGCCAGAATAGTTCCCATTGCCTCTGAAGGAGCATGGTAGCCTCACACGCCACCCTGGCCGGCAGTCCCGGCGGGGACTTTGCCAAGATCCCTTTTCCTCAACCAGATCCACAAGCTAAGATCTACACTGCTCAGCCACGATGACCACTATATTCGTTATAAAAGCTTCAAAAATTTCGTTATTTTTGTAATGCTGATGTCCACTCTTCATGATCTTATTAGGCCTATCTACCAAATTCTAACTTCTTGTCTTTTAAGCTTACTTAGAAACACTAGCCTCTTTGTCATACAGTAATTGGAAATCGTGAGATACGCAGACAATGCCTAGCGTGACGTCACAATAGGGGTACCTTACATTTTCTGACAAACGTGTAATATGCCAGTGATCTGCCAATTCACGAAAGAGCGATTCGTGCCTACAACACGAACGTTTGGTGCCCAGGAAGGAGGTTAAAGATTACTGTGACGGTGAACATTTGCCCGTTCCGTTTCTGACTGTATTGAGCTCCAGAGTTCTTTCTGGAAGGGTTTAATTACGGCGGGGAACCACAAAAGTTAAGTGAGGTACAAGTGCCTGTGCGTGGGACAGTCTGTTAAAGTGAAACGTACCGTCGTTGAAGAGAGTGGGCGTGGTTTTGGCAGTCATTCAAACCTCCTTAGTCCCACAAATAAGTCGTTTAAGTATTTACTGTTGCACAATAATAATTAAACTGTGTGAGTTTAACCAGCAATTAGACACCTGCACTTCTGCACGCGTGGTATGTCTTCGTTATAAAATTATTGCACAAGTGATTTTTTTTTTAATTAATTTCTTTGAGCCTTAAGTCAGCCGAAGCAACTGAATGCTTGTATGGCTGAACTGGCTCAATTTTGAACGTTACCAGACTTTTAGCGAAGAAGAAATATCTAGTAAAGGGGGGTGCCAACCCGGGGATTCGATCCGGGAAACCTCCGATCATCGTAGGGGCCGAAAGATTGTCCAGAATTTGCCAGTAGTTCCCATAGTCGCTGAAGGAGCATGGTAGCCTCTCACGCTACCCTGGCCGGCAGTCCAGCAACCAGGCTGAGATCTCTCACAACTCAGCCACGATGAACACGATGACCACATTGCAGACACTCTGTAAGGAAAAGTGCATCTAAAAGTGTTTTTTTTTTTTTAACTTAAATAGTCAGAAAGGAATACTCTCTAAATGCGATGCGACCATTTTTCCTCCTGGCGTCTTGCATCCTGTCATCCTGCAGCCACAAGGGCTTATTTAGCTACAATTAGACATTAATAAATTCCAACTTAACAACTTCGTACATAGATCAACAACTAGCTATAGTGTCTGCTGCCTATATCTTGAGTTCTCCGCAGAACGAACACAGGTAATCGATTGTACGTTTTCAGCAGCAGAGTACCTTGTTGATATCCAAGATGGTTACAAACACAATGGCGGCCATCGATTAAAGCCACCCCATCCAGGAAGACGTAGCCGGTCACAAAATACTTACAGGACTCAAGATACGCCGCGCACACAATACACACCTGCAAAATATACCGGCCTAACAAATAGACTGTCCCATACAAACATGTGATTTCACTTTGTACGAAAATTTGGTCTTTCCTCTTTGGTTGCTGAGGGAAAGAACGGGTTTTACTCTTCCGCCTCCGAATTTGGCACTTTTTAGTGGGGATGAGTGAGGTTAATGTGTTTTATGTTGTTTTAATTGATGTGTGGTTTTTACTGCCATTTATGGACTACATCACTTGTTTTTTTTACCATAAAATTTAAAATTTTTAGGAAACGATGACGGAAGGTGCACACTTCCGAAACGTCGTTGTTTTTATCTTGTTGCACTGTACTCGGCTTACTTTCATGGGATCCTTCACTGTTGCTTTACTATTCATTAGCCAATAAAACAGCGACATTAAAGCCATATTAATGCACGGTGGTGACGTCACGCTAACACATCCCCATACTAAAAGTGTAGTCGTTGTATACGGTTAATCTGGTAACCCACACTTTTTCGATAACCCAACACTTTCATGGAGTCTGTACAACCCCTAATCCACCATGACCAACTTTTCATATCAGCATACCCAATTGCAAAACCAGCTGCATCAGGAACATTGGCGACTGGCAACAATTTTCATGGTACGAACACGGAAAAAAAATTACCGCAATCTAAACCTAACCCGGCAACCTTTTGTCCCGACGGTACGAAAACTAGGCTACTGAATCTTTGTAAATACACCTAAGTACACCTAAAAACCTACGAGATTCAAGCGGATTGCGTATTTTATGCTCTAATCTTATTTAAACTATTAAAGTAGAAAAAAAAAATAAAGTTTTACCTTAAAAGACAAACTTCGGTAACGGAACGTCTCTCCCTTTCTCTCTGACTTCATACAGAGGAAGTTTCTAACCCGGAAGTTTCCATTCAGGCATTTACATACGTCGCACGTACAAATTCTTAAATTCATTATGATTCACAAATAAAATTTACAAACAAAAATCTTAAAAAAATCAAATTTTAAGTCGGTAAGTTAGCTTAACGTCACACTTTAGCATTAAAACACATATCCGTGAGGAAGAGGCGGTAAACCTGAAATAATTGCTCGTGTGCTCGAAACGCGACAGTACAAATGTCTCGCGGGTCTCGAATCACACTCGCGCTGACACGTTCGTGAGATTTCTCCACCCCCTCGACAATGGATTGTCCGTTTCTCGAAAGCGAGTAATTATTTCAGGTTAACTGCCACTTCCTCACGGATATCTATTACTTAGCCACAGAGTTAGCATATGGAGCCCGCCGTTCAGATAATTGCTAGGCGCACTGGATCAAAATGGAGATAAAAAAACAAAGGCATCTTTCGTCAAGCCAATCTGTGAGAGCGCCTTTCGTATAAAACGTCATTTCGTCCAACTCTTACACTGCGAAACATGTATTAAGGTTGTAAAATGGAAAAGAAGATTCCGTTTGATGAAAATTAAGCAGCTGCTAACAAATCCAAAACAATGAGCTTTTTTAGATCGAAGAAATCCTCTCTCACAGCAATGGCTTAAGAAACTACGCTAATGATTTTCACCTCTGTATATGCAGTGCCCCTTTTAGCTAGCTCAATGTCTTGCTCCAAATACGAACTCCGCGATGAATAAGGGTTAGTTCACTATCCTTATCTGTAATTCCAACGGCCCCCGCGCACTAAGTGACCAACCCGCGCGACCAGATCACTGCAGCCAACGAGAATGCTTACGGTATATGTAGCACCGCGCACTTGGCCGCCACGGCCAGTCAGTCACAGAGGCCACTGGGATCCCGGGCGGCGTGCAGGTGACCACAGGGCGACCTTACTTGCTCCGTATTCATTTTTCACCACGTGATCGAGAATTATCAATGAAGAACAGACGTTGCCGCGGGTATGTCGCCGTGTTTTTTGGCCGCGACGCCCACAGGCCGCACGACCTGGTCGCCCAGTGCGTGGCAGTCATTATCCCACTATTACTTATGCGTATCCCACGCCGAACTACTTTCGCCTTCCCCCTCGCTGATTCATACATGTGAGCGTTCCGTGGACTTCCGATCCATTGCCAAGACGCCGCTTCGTTATCCTTACCTGCGGTTATGAGACAAGGAGGCATGCCACTTTAAAGAAGAATGAACATTTACCCTCGGCCATTTTGGATTTCTTCAAAATAAAAATGAACGAGTGAAACTCACTACCACGACGAAAGTAGTTATGTCATAGGGCATAGGATAAAATTAATCAGAACCAATAGGACCCACTGACTGGGCCGAAAAAATCCACCGGAAGGTCATTCAGTGTAAAATGATTTTAATTTTTGGCACTTGCCAACGAATATGTGTCTTGGTCACCTTCTAAACAAGCACAAACAAAATGAGGATGATAGCAAACATCATGGTATAAAATGATTAAAAGATTTGCACTTACAAAATAGTAAAACACTAAACAAAACACATAAAATGATATATAAATCTTTGAAACTTAGGACAAAATCATCGCATACGTTGGATGATGGTTTTAGTACTTACGTCCGCTGTAAGAATATTACCGGTAATTGTTTTTAGATTGCTGTCATAAGTATTTCTTCATAAACAGTTCTTTTACAAATATTGCTTTCATTCAAAAACAAGACTCGAGTACCACAGAAACATCTTTGCTGTTAGGGTTGTTCTTGTATGAAATTCCTTAGATGAGCAGATAGTTTTGGTTAGATGGTTTTTGTGCTATCTGTAAATGTGTTCATGCGTCTTGTTAACGTTACTGACATGACAGGCTTTGTTAAAAGGCCCAAGTTTTGTTCTTACTGCTATCATTCTTTTTTTTTCACTACCCATTTTTAACTTATCTTTGAAGCAATCACTTAGGGGGTGTATTTGTTTTTAATGTTTTTCAGTGATTCGGATTTTTTTAATTGTGGACTGACAAGTTGCAACGTTTCCTGCCCGCTCCAAATCACTTTGAGCAGTGATGGAGCATATTTTTCAGTTTCAATAATAATTTACATTTTTTTTGTTACTGCATTACGTTTTGACTAGTACAATGTAATGAAATGATTGCAGACTCAACACAAGTTTGTACTTTCTTCTAGTCTTAAAAAAAAAAATCGATGCAGTTGTTATTATTAATTTTCTGTGCATGTGGGCTACATACTGGCTTTGGAACGAAACTACACTGTCATAGCATCGGTTTTAATAAAATCTTTTTCTTTTTGCAGAATATTTCCGTCATGCCCCTTGTTTATGGGGGGACCAAGACGAGTTTGAAAAATGTTCCGAACAGTATTCATCGCGTCTCAGGCTGGCAGAGATGGCGGGAGTTCGAGTGGAAGACACTCACAAGCAAATCTGCTGGTAAGATTTTCTCCACGGAAAACCTTGTTACACCGCCTCTGACGACAATAGTACAAAAATAGATCATGCAAAATTGTTTTTATTTTTTTTACGGTGAAAGCCAGGTAGGTGCACCCACAGGCATGGTAAAAATGTTCTTGGCTCTATCAATAAATATTCTATCAATAAAGACACAACATAATTTGACCAAGTTACTGGTCGTAGGTCCACCCTACAGTTGTTTATATTTTTGCTTAGCACAATGACACTTAACACTGAGATGTGGGTAAGTATTTCACGGATTTGAAGTAAACAACAATGGCGGCAACTTTCCCCATCTTGCTTCTGTTAATCAGAATTCCTACATACTTTAACCGACGAAAATAAGTTCTTCTTCAAGAACACCATCTTGAATTGGATGCCACCACGTTAAGGCTGAGGGCAAAAAGTTATTTCGTGGTGTGTTTGCTTGTTCTAAATGGTCGTGCAGGGATTATCAAATTACGGTCCGCGTGCTCTTGAGGATTGCGACAAAAGATTAGCGAAAGGATTAACGTGGGCGCTTGTCTTCGACTGTGTTTTTAAAAGTTTCCACGCGATCACGCTCCCGTCTTCTCAAACAACTCGACTTTGAAGAGAATCTCGAGGGAGAAATCTTTAAAATTCGTTAAAAGTCACATATGTGTGACACAACTCAAGTACGTCGCCAGTGAAGACGCAGCTGTTATTAAGACGGGGCTTGGAATGTTCAATCGTGAAACTTTGTTTACGAACGTTGGCGAAATTGGCAGTATTTGTTGAAGGAGTTGGATTCTGGCAACGATATGAGAGGGCAGCTTTTACAAGAAGCCGAGTTAACTTAGCAACAAGTGGTCAGTAACTGATTGTGGTTTTTTTTTGGGGGGGGGCGGGGTCGGGGTCGGGGAGGGGTATTTAATCGAACTAAGCCTTCGAAAATGTTCTTATGGCAATGTTGCCAATTATATGTTTTCGTTCGATCCTCTGCAGTACATCAATTTAAAATGCTTAATGAACGCCGGGAAGGGAAGGTATGGAAGGTAGGGAACGTCATCACGTTACTTGTTTGACTCTGTATTTAAACGAAGCTGATCTAATTCAGGTTAACAATGCAATACACAGATGAACAGGTACAAACAAAAGACCATAAATAACAGTACGAGAATGTGGGTAAAAGAGATCACAGAGGTTAAAACATGCAGCTAAAGACCTAAAATGAATAAATGCAGAATACGTGGCCAAAGAACCAAAAGAATAAATGCAGAAGATGCAGCTGAAGAGCCACAGAAAATGAACGAAACGATGTGGCTAAAGGTTGACAGAAAATACACGCAAAACAAAAAGATGCAGCTGAAGAGTTACAGAAAATGAACAGAAAAGATGTGCAAAAAATCCACAGAAAATACATGCAGAAGATGCGGCTGAAGAGCCAAGAGATAAAAACGCAGAATATGTGGCTAAAGAGCTGCAAAGAATAAAGGCAGAAGATGAAGCAGAAGTGCCACCGAGAATAAATGAAAAAGATTTGGCTGAAGAGCCAAAGATAATAAACGCAGAAGATGGAGCTAAAACACCACAGAGAATAAACACAGGAGATGTGGCTAAAGTGTCACAGAGAATAAATGCAGAAGATGGAGCTGAAGCACCACAGAGAATAAACACAGAAGATGGAGCTAAAACACCACAGAGAATAAACACAGGAGATGTGGCTAAAGAGTCACAGAGAATAAATGCAGAAGATGGAGCTGAAGCACCACAGAGAATAAACACAGAAGATGGAGCTGAAGCACCACAGAGAATCAACACAGGCGAGATGGGTCTAAAAAGTCCACAGAGAATAAATGGTGAAGACGCGGCTAAAGCGCCATAGCGAATAAATACAGACGACGTAGATAAAGAGACACAAAGAAAATACGCAAATGTGGCTAAAGAGCCACATTAAATCAAAGTGGCTCGCTATTTATGGAAATTAGTTGTATACATAATAAATAAAATTGACAGATATTTCAAAGTCCTGCCAACTCCGCAACAAGTTACAGCAGCTTGTAACCTAAAAAAAAAAAACTATTTCAAAGATATACAAGAAGACAGTTTGCGTCACACCATGTGCGGTGGATGTCAGTTCAAGGTTTAGGAGCCTGCTTAACAAAATTGTCTCTGTCGGTGCCGAGTTGTCCTGGATGTTAAAAGGATGTTAAATGAGAATAATGTGGTTTTTTTTTGTTTGTTTGTTTGTTTTGGGAAACGAGGGGGGGGGGGCTGTCAGGAACTGTTTTGTTCGAAGTTGGTAGAAGCCTCGAGATGGCTAAAAAATAATTAGCCCGAACAAGAACCATGAACCACGTTCCGATGTAGTCGTTAAAGAGTTTCTGAAAGAAATCTGATTATTAGTGGGAGTAACAAATTTGAAGACTACATTACAAATAAATTCATTTCCTTAAAATAAATTTTCGAATGCAGGATGGCCTGCTCTGCAAGATGCAGAGCCAGCATTTTTTGTGAAATGTTTAATTTGTTTCGAAGCAATTAAATCGAAAATGAAAGTAATTGTGGTTGAAAAAATTGTTTCTTTATTGTGTACGAGTTGGTTGATGGAATCAGCCTGTTGTAGTCAACCCATTGTTAACCTTGCTCTAACGCAGTTGCATGTGGAGCCGTAGCTACGTTTCTGGAGGCCAGGGACAAACTATAAAAATGACGCCCTTTTCCTAACAAAAATTGAGGGTTTCGTGCAATTTCTTGTTTTTCTTACATGAATTGATTATACTGTTTGGGGCGCCCTCATCATTATGAACCCCTTCCCCTCTACCCCCCCCCCCGCTCCGCTTCCCTATACCCCAATTGTGGCCCTAGCCACATCTAAAGGACTCTAATTACATTTGAGTGATTTACAGCCAAACTTTACACCAATATTTTGTCACTTGTTAACACTGTACGGTTAACGCTTGTAAAGCTTGCCACCAACCTTCGTTTACCTGCTTTATTCAATCTGCAACCTCAAAAAAACTCCACTCCCTCCCCCCCCCCCCCCCCTTCCTATTCCCCCTATGCCCCCAATCAGTTTGGGCTTGTCCGAAAGTGAAAGAAAAAAAAGGAAACCGTTTTCTGAATTTTAATTAATTAGAGTGTCCACTTCGGGAAAGTAAATATTCCCCGAAGTGCCCCTAGGTGTCTCTTGAACTGTGGGTGTGTTTACTGCCGAGTGCCATTACGGGCCATTTGAAAAATGGCTACTGTTGCCAAAATTGACCTGCGTTAATGAACTAGCAGCAAGGGGGGATAGTGTGTGGTGTTTCAAAAAGGAATTATAATTAAGTTACAGGCTTATGAATGTAAAGATAGATTTATGCAGTCTTTAGATCACTGATTCAGTTTATTATCTGTAACAAGAAAACTCAAAGCCAGGCCGACAATGATGTTTTGCTTAAAGTGGCAGGGTGTCTTCGTCGTTGGGCTTCCCTGTGCAATGAGTGTATTGCGATGCCAACTCATTCGTAAGCTACAAATACAATGCCGCCTGAGCAGAGCAATGGTTGTCGTGGTGGGTGAACAATAGCAAAGCGTAACCTAGAATAAATAAATACAGATGGAAACCTATTTACGTTGCGTTTTGGACTTAAATGTCAGACTGCCTGAGTGGGATTTGAACCCAGGACCTTTGAAACCAAATGCCAAAGTTCTACCGCTCAGCCATAATGACACGGCTATGAGCATGACACGGAAATGAACACTGGTTTCAAAGGTCGTGGGTTGAAGTCCCGCTCAGGCAGTCTGACATTTAAGTCCAAAAGGCAACGTAGATAGGTTTGCATCTGCATTTTGTTTATCACTTCTCGAGCCATTTGGCTTTCCGTCATGTTTATATCCTCTGAAGAAGTTGAATCTGTCGGTGACTGGAAAGAAGATTCTGTCCCTCCCCGTGCCAGTCAATACTGGCCAGTTAAAGACGCCGATTCACCATTTCCATAGCGTTGCCCATATTCCAAACACAGCATCCACGTTCCAGCTTTTCCGTCATCCAATAGGCTGATGTGGGGTCACGTGATCTAGTTTTCAGTATGAAAATTCGCGACGCTGCAGCGAAGTGTTGTTTCTTTTTTTTATTTACCGCCATTGTCTTTATATTGCTCGAAGATTCTATGGTGCTCCATCTAGGAGTTGAAAAGGTGAAAAGGCGCCTTTAAGACTAGAACCCGCAATAGCGCAGCAACGCAGCTTCACTAGCGCCATACTGGTGACGAGGCTAGCATGTGGAGCCAGTCGCTAGCTGCAAGGCGCTCTGGATACAAATGAAAGTTAAAATGAACGGCGTCTTTAGTCAAGCCGATGCTGTGGGAGCGGATTTCTTGGGCCTAAAAAAAACGTTGTTTTGTCCAAGCCCTTACGCTGCGAAACGTATATTAAGGTTATAAAGCGGATAAGAAAAAATTCCGCTTGCTGAAAATTGCCGCAGTGTCAACAAATCCCTAAAAAAACGAATATTTTTTTAAGTCCAAGAAACCGCTCTCACAGCATTGGATACACAAACTACGCTAATAATGTTATAATGGTATAATATATTTACCTCTGCGTATATGCAGTGCTCCTTGCAGTTAGCGCAACGATCGGCTCCAGATGCTAGCGGCGGAGCCAGTAAGACGTGATTGTCGCTGCACGATAAGTATTAAAAAAAAACACTAGTCAAAACGGTGCGCAGTAAGTAGAGGAAACACGACGTTTCGGAGATACGTTTTTCCGTTATCAAGTGAAACAAATCAGCTGTAGGCTTCGTACATAACAAAAATTGCAAAACCAGTCAGGTAGATGGCAGGCAAACCAAAAGGTAATAAATAAAAAAAAATAAACACAGAAACATGAACCAATACACTGTTGGGCGAAACATTAATTGCAGTTTGGGACCCAAGCCTGTGTGAACACATCCATGCGTTTACAGGTTGAAAGTGACAGCAGTGACGGCACTAGGCGTGAGCCAGGGTGGGCTATGACCCCACAAACATTTCACGCCACCATCCCCCCCCCCCCCCAATACTCAAGTCACCACCGGAAAATAAAACAATAAAAAAAACTTCTAGGCTAAACTTGAAATCAAATGAATAAACTGAGTTCTTTTTTTATTTAATTAATTTATTTTTTTAATTTATTTATCAACGACTCCAATTACCCAATAAAAAAAATTTATAGCAACGTTGCAATGTATGTGTAGCCTAATTTATTTTGTTTGTTTATGGGGTGTATTTTACAAAAAAAAATTGGATTGCATTACAGCATTATTGCAGAAATACGCCATAACTTATGGGGCTTAAAGTTCTGCTAAGTTCTGGAGTGTCAAGTCAGCCATGCTAACCATTTAGCCATTTCTTGTTTAGATAAAATAATTCTGTAGTGGTGGTTTGTAATGTCTCCAAAGTTCAAAATTTATTGTTCCTTGATTTTAGCAAGCTCGAATCACTACGATTTGCTAACTTTTTAAAACTTTATTTCAGTGCCTTTTCTAACTTCGTGCAGTGCGCAAAAACTGTTTATTTGTACAAATGTGGGACGGACACTGCCCAGTACATGGAACGGTACCTTGATACGATAGCACGGCCGGTAATACAGGTGAGTAACGACTAGTTTGAATTATGTGAACGTGAATACATTATCACTTTCTGTAAGATTTATGGCTAACTTTGGCTTTTATTATTTATACAAGTTAGCCAAACAGTATTGGTTCGTTCTTTCTTAAAAGAATACTAAACCCTCACTTTTCCAATTATTTTTTGTTAGCTAAGACTCTAAAAACCCTTTAAGACTTATAAAATCTTTCTTGACTTGATGATAACGTTGAAATAAATAATAACAACTGCCGCTTTTAAAAGGTTCTGGAGAAAGAGGTGTACAGACACAAGAAAACAAACAAATCGTACATTTTGAATGATGTGGATGAAAAGCAAAAGAATATGATGACCGAATTGTAAACAACATTTGCAATTAGGTTACGTGTAAATAACCAGTACTTCGATTTTGTGACGCTCTGGAAACTAAGAAACTGTATGAAGCGTGGATCGACACTAATGTTAGTGAGCGAAGTGAACGATATGGGTAGTTTTGATTTTAAGTTTTACCTTAGAGCAACAATTTTTGTAGTTCCCTCAATGAGCTTAAGTTTTTTGTCAGCATAGCTGACTAAGTTGCTATCATTTATGTGGGAAATGGAACGTTGATATTCCGACAGACGAGAATGTGCAGAGTGTGGGTTAGCTCTTCCACGGCCCTCTATTGAAGAAGTGGCATCAACGTAACGTCCACGCCATAAAAGATGATTATTTAACTAGTGATCCGGAAAATCATCTCCTGATGACTAACGCCCCTAACTTCTTGGTAAAGAATTAGAAGCATGTTTAAGGTGCAAATGAATTATATGGGGGCTTCCATGTGTCGCTCTTCTCATTAGATTAATTTCTGTACGCCGTGCTTCTACATCGTTCACCTCCACATCAGGGATAAGCTCAGTAAAATCCAGACTTCTCGTATGTCGGTCTTTTCGGTACCTTCCCGTGTGTAGAAGACTGACTGACTCGTTGCCACTGGTATTAAGTTCATAGGAGTATGCCTATTCGAGTGGACCTAATGGCTGCTGGCTTAAGATGGCGCCATCCATAAAACAAACGACTAGGCGCCCCAACAGAGGTAGAGCAAGTGTGAGGCCGGGTTTACGCAACGACTCGCCTTTGCATTCTCTCAGCTAGAATTTAATCACAATGGCAAAGTTGTCGTTGCCATGGTAACAAAGCTATTTGGATTAGCTAAATCCGACGTCGTTTAAATGCTTTAAGTCTTATAATCCGTGACAATAAGATAAAGAATTCCTCCTGACGAAAATTTCACAGCCGCTTCCGAACTCGGATCATTCAGTGTTTTCATTGCGAGTCGACATCGCTAAAACCGCCGCCATGTTGGAATTTCAGATGATTTCTAGCTTCTAGCTGCGAGAATGCAAAGGCGAGCCGTTGGGTAAACGCGCCCTGAGTTGGGAGAGAAGTAAGAGTAGGGATACAGGCAAAGGAAGTAAACGTAGCGAGAGCACACGATACATTTGAGGGAACAATACATTGTTGCTCAACGAGCGGCAAATTGCCAAAGGCTTGAAACAATGTTAGGAGAAGAAAAAAAAGGGTTTAAAGGGTTTAACGAGCGTTCTTCTCGGGCAGGAGAAGAAAAAGGACTGACTGCAACTGAGGGGGAAAGAACCATGACTGCATGTAAAATGTGCTTTGGCAGAAGACTTTATACATAGTTAGTGGAGATCAATTGTTGCTTTACACTACACTCATATTGTTGAAGCCCTCAAGTCCAGTTAAATAGAAACAGTGGCAACTGACTAGAGTTAGTAACCCCACGGAGTAAGAGGGAATACTGAAGTGGGAAAGGAAAGAAAGGAGCTGGGGATGACTTTCCCACATACCCCCCCCCCCCTTCCTTTCCAACAACAAAAAGGGGCAACTCTACTATCCACATCTCCATCGTTAAGCGTAATACAAAGGCATACAGCAAAAAGCTTAAAAAATTAATTGCAGTTAGCAAAATTTAAATAAGCCAATAAAAACTATTAGTTTAAATAACTTAGCAGTTAAAGTTCAGATTTTCGATAAGGCGCCTACATCTTTCATGAACTATTAGTGTATGGGAAAACGGAAAAACAATTAGTGTAATAAAAGGCAGTTAAGAGTACGTCCACTCGACCAACGTGGACGGACTTAGTAAAGTAAAAAAAAATGGTTAAACGTTATGGCTTTAGACGTTATAGCGTCTAAATTTAAACAGAATTCAGTAAGAAAGTGGTGTTAAATTACGACATTGGGAGAAAATCAGGCTGTACACCTCTCAATCGATGAGATCTGTGGCAATTCGAGGCGACAGCTGTGGTAACGAGGGAACCAGTTAGGTACCTCCTCGTTAGATAGGTGGTTGTTGAATGCTTAGAAGCTTGAATAAACGATGACGATTATGGGTCGACTCCATAAAGTTTGCATTCAATACACAAAAATCAAATACGCTATATTTCTGCCCACTCATTGGCAACACCAGAAAAATGGCTGGTGTTGGTTGATAGGCTTTTGGCCTCTTTCTTTTTTTACTCTGTGTGTTTTTATGCCTGATGATGGCCCCCATAAGCTGGCAGAAACACAGCGTACTTACTTTTGTGTATCGAATGCAAACTTTATGGAGGCGACCGATAATCCTCGTCTTTTATTCTGCCTCCTCGTGCCCATCTCGGGTCTCCAGCACTTGTTATAGGTCGGTAACGGCGACGACTGCCCTTTGGTGAACACGAGCCAAAAAAAGGATCTATTGCAAGTACAGTTCAGATTCGAACTTTTCAAGTGCGCAGTGACTACAGAACAACTACACAATGGAGTAAGTGAAGTTGAGATACGCCAATAGAGTTAACGAAATGAAATATATGGCTAGTTTTGATTTTAAGTTGAAACTTAAGAGTCACAATTTTTGTAGGTCTCTTCGCAAGCTTCAGTATTTAATTACACATTCTGGCTACACTATTTCACTACAGTACTTCGATATAAGTTCGGTTGTATTTTTTTTTTAATTCCTAATTGTCTTTTTCTCTCTTTCAGGATTCGTGTTCTCCATTTCAAAACGGAATTGTTTGTTCCACAGCCACGAAATTCTACTCCACGTCTATTTTACTTCTAACCTTAATAGCAAGTGCTTTTGTATTTAAAAATTCGTTCCTGGATGCACTTTGAAAAAAAAAAACGTTCAATGTTTTTGTGGCGTTAAAAAAAAGTGTTGGTTCAGTGACTGGTTCAGAGATTGCAAAGGTCGTACGAAGAAAAAAAAATTAAAGCCACTAAAATAATTTATTGAAACTTCAAGAATGTATGTAAGTCTGCCGTACTGACTGACGGCTACTTTAAGCCCAGTTCGTGTGGTTTCACCCGCTGCTCCGGCGCACAGAACGATGTGATTGTATATATTACTAGAATTGAAAGTATTTAATGAAAACAAACGGTACTTCAGATGTACACACAACAGTCGTTTTGTGTTCTGGGGCACCGAGTTGAGAACAATCGGATGGAACATCAAAATGGGTTATTTTTAAACAATCTCCAATTCGCGAACAGAGCATACTGTGTGTTAGTGTTTCTGAATGCAATTGAAAGAATTGTAAGTATTATAAATGGCCCAAAGTGCGAACAGAACTGTTACGTCTGTGCCGGTGAATGTACAGTACAGTGAAGTGTGCGCCGTCTTGTCCAGACGACGAAAAAAAATAAAAACCGTTCTATTTTGTAAATTAAAGTTTGAGTTACCTGATGATTTTTTTCGTTCCATGAGAATATTTGTTTTCTTTCTGCAAAACGAGCACCACGCTCGGCTTACACGGAAAAGACCACACCATTCCACTCGGTAATTATATAAATCAAAGCTTTACTCGTAGATGAATGGTCACCGGCAAACAGACCACAGATCTCTACAGTATCTCACATAGAGGAAGTGGTTTGCTTTCATTTTCGTTATGCCCATATTAAGGCAATGACGTCACCTTCGTGAATTGTCAGAGTTTTACGAAGATACGAAACTGCTTCTCATCAGGATTAAGAACTTTACGTTTTAACTTCGTTCATGAGCGGCATAAAAATGAGGTTTAGGTCTACTTAACACGAAATTGCAACGCTGAAGCAAACAAAATTACCGGTAGGACGACGAAATGCGATGGAAGCTAGCATCGCTACTCCAAACATAGCTAATTAAACATCGTTAACATCATGGAACTAACCATTGTAAATGGAAAGTACTTCGTATATCGAAATTCGAAATCGTAAATCGAAAACGAAACCCCATAAAACGAAATTACTTAGGTGGAGCGTTTTGCAGGAAGAAAACAAAAATTTCAAACCGAATCCATCTCGTGCTTTCACGAGATTTATAATTTATGCATTTTATTACTCAGCTCGTTTCCAGCAAATTTCCCTCGACTTTCGGTCAGGGAAATTAAATCTGGAAAGGAATTTCGTGGTAAAACACACAAATTATCCGATTCATAGAAGCACTCGTGGTATTATTGCCGAAAATCCTTAAATACTGTTTGTCTCATTCATTCATTCATCATTGAGTCTTACGTTCATCATCTTTTCATACTACTCAACTTGTTTTGCATGAACGAATAGCATGAAAGTATTCTATCGAACACAGTATCGTTAACTATATTTTTTATCTATAATATTAAATGAAAAAAAAAATTAATACGAAAATAAATAAAACAATTGTTCACCGACTTTTCTTCCTTTTTTTTTTATATATATTTTCATCTCCATCACAGTTTGGTGCACAGAAACTGGAAAAAAAATGTCTTCCCTTGATCGGATGTTGTTGTAACCTACAATTAGTGGTAAATTTAACCACTGACTTACTAGATACTCCTGTAGCCTAGTACATAAATCGTATTATATATAAACCACCTCGGGGATGACGCCTTTTGTTTGAAGGTGTCTTAACGTTAAAAAAGATTTATAAATATTTGCTGGTATTTTTAAACAGTTAATATAGGTATATCTCCTTCTTATTTGTAGAGAGTTATGAAATTTAATTATTGTATTTTCATTAATAATATTGAATCACCAACGACAGTCGCTTGACTATCTCTATCAGTAAAAACTACGGTTCTTCAACTGTTTGTCTAAAAAAAAATGTAGATATAAAATCAGTTTTATAGTGATGAACGTTCATAAGCGAATTTGTGTAAATATGAAAGACGTCTTACTGCACGTCACGTTGAGGTCTTGACTCATAAAATTTAAGTAAGAATTATTGGTGAATATCCCTCAAAAATATAACTGTTCAGGCTAACACGTCGGTCCCATCCACATTAATAAACGCAGCTGCGGCGTTAATTTTCAACCAGTTATTTTACTCGCCTTCACAAAAAAAAAACCTAAAAATACAAACCAACCGTTCAAATGAAACCATTAGTGTATAATTGGGGTGAGTTATAGTCTCCCGTAATTATTTTCGGCTCTCGTTATTGTGAGCGCGGCGCATCTTGAGACCTGCCAGTATTTTATGAGCGGCTACGTCTTCTTGGAGGGAGCGGCTTTAATCGACGGCCGCCATTCTTTTTGTAACCATCTTGGATATCAACAAGGCACTCTGCTACCAAAAACGTACAATCGATTATCTGTGTTCGTTCTGCGGAGAACTCAAGATGGGCCGCGGACACTATAGGAACCAGTCCAGTTGTGTATTTGCATCCTACTGGATGGCGCCACCGTCATTTTTGTATGCAAAGTAAATGAGGCCATACATGATGACGTCGCACAAACTTTGTCCCGTTTTGGCTCCCTTCCCTGTCACACTTTGTCACAACCTTTCCAACACCCGCCCCACCCCCTTTCCCCACCGCCAATGACCTAGCTGTCGACGCGCCATTAAGCCTCAATTCTCCCCCCCACCCCCTTCCCCCAGAAAATCATGTCAAAAACGTCGAAGTTCATCCCCCGTCGTTACCGAAGAAGAGGATAACAATTTGGAAAAATCTGATGATTTTTCGTGAAATTCACAGAATTAGCCCGAACTTATCCTAATTTCTGATGACTTTTTGCTCTGTATCCCGTCGTTTTCATAGTTATTCCAGTATATGTGGTGTGTGACTTTCGAAATTTACTGACCTTGCCTCCCCTTGTCCAAACCTGTAACTTTGTTAATCCACTCCCTCTTGTGTGATGTCATATTGTGTACGGTCCCAGCGTCATAGCCATGGAGGGCGCACAAATTCGCATGCAGAACTGATGGCGCTCTCCACACGCCATCTGTGAAATAACATTTTAGCCCCTTACGTGTCCACATAGAAGGGTTCTACAGAACCAAACTCACCACAATCCATTTACTCATGATAAAACTTAATAATGGTTGAGTAGTTCAATTTTATTGACTTGCTCCTGTAGGTAAATAGGCCAGAAATTTATCTGGTTGAAATCTAAATAAAGCCAGTGTTGTATTTCTTGATGTGTATGGGGTCCAAGCATAAGCCTGGATACTTACATAATCATATATATTTTTCTTATTGTTTGTTTTTCATTCATTTCGACTTAGTTACAAAAACAGTTAGAGCTTTACAGAGTAGTGTTTGAGCTACTACACTGGAAGGAAAAGGGAATTTGTCTCATTGGCTGATCCTTGTATCCCTCCACGTCCGTCTCCTCCATTATGAAGAGGTGAAATGAATCAGTGGTGCCCTTCTTTTCCACCAGGTGCGCTAACAGAAGGTGCCCCTCTAGCACTACAAGTTTCTTCTCACGCCCTCCCTGAAAATATTGTCTTCATCTCATGTGATTCTAAAAATGAGTGTCAGATATTTCCATTTCATGATTCATTATTAAGTAATAATCTTTAATTAAATCAACATTTTTATCATCGGACATGCTAATAACAGGCTGGTTTTTTTTTTATAAGTTCTTTATAATCATTGCACATCGTGTCTCATTAAATATTTGCTTGTAAAAAACCTACTTTCTCGTGAATATTATTTTAAAGGTTTTTCTTTTCATTCATCATAAAAAACGCTATAAGCTCCTGAAATAGGATATTGTATTATTTCTGCGTGTCCCAGTCACGCCACCGTATTTTACGGAGGCAAAGTAATCGTTAGCAAACGCCGCAAAACGCGTTTTTCTGTTATTATAAGTTCTACATTATTGAACGTTTTGTGATGTGTCAACTAATGTATAAATAACTGAAAAGGAGAAAATCATCCCCCCCCCACTTCGTTTTGCCTGTGTTTACTTCATCTCACAATGGCGTAATTTTTTTTTAATACATTCTCAAATTAGATTAAAAAATTGTTTTTTATGTAACCCGCAGTTCTTACAATTTCAGCCCATCAAAGAGAATTTGTTACAGTTTGTTTGTAAATAATTATGTTCTGTATTGGTAACGTGTAAATCTAGTTATCTGTTTATGGGTTTTTAGTTGAAAAGATGTTCAATAGTTTTCAGTTTTGATCTAGGAGTCTTTAGGCAGAACTTTTTTTCATACTTTCCAAGGAATCCGATTTTCTGTACGAGAGAACATCCATTCTTTTTTTTTTTTCTACCTGGTACGAGGCCTACTGTGGCGACACAAAGCACATGAAGACGTGTAGAGGGTCAAAAAAAATTCCTTCTGAGCCAGGACAAAAAAGGGTATTTCATTACCATAACCACAGAGGTCAAGGTGGATGAATGATGGCAGTACTCCGAGCAGCTGCTTGAGATAGCTTATTTCATCTGCATCTGAAAAGAAAACCTGGTAGAGTCCCTACTAGACCTGCTCGTCAGAGTAGAGTGAAATGCTACCAGGCTTCATTTCGCAATTATGGGTTATATTCTGACCACTTGAAATCAAGCTGATCTCACTCATCGAGATCTCTGGACACCCTTGTTTGGGATCATCAGTCGAAAATACTCTGTGGATGAGAGCAAAGATACCTTGCTGGTGGTAAATTACCAAGCTCAAAACTTGAGAGCACAGATTAAAGAACTCTCCCTCTTACAGATACGACACTCGCGCGCAAAATTCTGCCTCGTTTTTTTTTT